>JASDQU010099925.1:219109-239775 GCA_032191745.1 Picea mariana
TGAGGGGTTATGCTGAAAAAGAGACCACGATGGCTGGATAAAGGTGGTGGAAGGCCCCTGGAATGGTGGCGTTAACTTCCATCGAAAACCAATACCATATTTGGTCTTCACTGGCCCGGAGAACCAAGAGCGGCTCGCTGGCCAGAAATTAATTACTCGCAGGATGGTAGGTGGATGACTCCTCATGCGTAATGAGGGGATGGGGGTAAACCGCCCATCTGTGGACCGTCCTGACACCTGACCACCGCGAGGGGGATCGTGCCACACGCAACCTCGTCGGAAAGGAAAAGGCAAGAGGTGTGGGCGATCGGGGGGGAGACGCGAGGGAAGGAGAGGAAGAACTCTAGCGATATGCAGAGTAAGTGATAGCAGAGAGGAAGAAGAGTAACCTTCGCTCTCGGTCACTGGCAAACAGAGACGCAGTCTCGCAGCATCATGGTCTCAGCTCGGGGGTGGCTAGTGGTAAATCCGTTGGGAGTCGCTAAGCCTACGGTTGGGTGGAAACGAGCACCCCTCTCAGCAATTGCATAACCCCTGGTGTTATTTCTGATAAGTGTTTTACATCTTGCATCTTGAAATTCATATGCTGACATGTATGCTCATAAACTGTGAAATTGTGAATGATTACAGTATAAGACTGTCTGTGCAGTGTTTTGGTAAGAAATGGTAGATGTATGCTTGTAACAGAAAAACCACGCATGGCTTATGTTGATAGATAAATTTATGTATGCGTAAGTCGAACAAAGTTAGACTTCCAGTCCGTTCTCGGGAATTTGTTTCCCCTTATCTGTCTCCAAGAATGCCCCGGAATAGATCTCTCCATAGAGATACCCTTCTCGGAAAAGTTTACCAAGAACCTGGAAAAAGGACTTGAATGCGCAAGTCTTAGCAACCCTATACAAGGAAGAATGATCCTCTTGAAATCCCGAAGTAGCAGCATAGGGATAAGCATCGATCAACGGACGAGACCCCGTTGGAAGATCTGCGGTTATTCACGACCGTTAGACGGGAGGAAGAAACAAGGGCATTACATACCTTACCCCATTTCTTTTATCTTCATAAGTAGCGAGGAAATCGGGACCGTAGATCCCCAAGGTTTGTGGGAGTATCTGGACCGTTGGTTTTTCCACGTCCAGAGAGCAGTGGGAGAGTGCACGGCGTAGGACAGATCTGAGCCGTCAGATCTTAGCTAGAAAACCCGATAGCCGTTGGATCTGTTAGAAGCTGCGGGGAGGTTAAGCCCTCGTGAACAAGGGTAAGGTTGCGAGAGAATCGCAGCCGTCCATCTGAGGAGGACAGGTGGCAGAGATCTAAGGATCTCGCGAACTCGGAGGTTCGCAAGGTGAGAGCCCAAGTGTTGGGTGCTTCAAGTCGCGAGTGGCGAGGTCTCGAGAGAATCGCAGTCGTCCATCTGAGGAGGACAGGTGGCAGAGATCTAAGGATCTCGCGAACTCGGAGATTTGCAAGGTGAGAGCCCAAGTGTTGGGTGCTCCAAGTCGCGAGTGGTGAGGTCGCGAGAGAATCGCAGACGTCCATCTAAGGAGGACAGGTGGCAGAAATCTAAGGATCTTGCGAACTCGAAGGTTCGCAAGGTGAGAGCCCAAGTGTTGGGTGCTCCAATAGTCTTTTGATGATCCTTATCAGGCTTTTGTTGGAGGACTCTGCTAAACCATTGCCCTGGGGATAGTAGGGGGTGGAGTGAATTAGCGAGATCTGGAACTGCTCACAGAACTTAATTAGAGGCTCATATTTGAAAGAAGCGGCATTATCAGTGACGATCCTGCTGGGGCAGCCAAATCTGGCTATGATATCCTTTAGGAAACTGATAATGACTTTGTGTGATGCACTTCTGGTGGGGGCAGCTTCTATCCACTTAGTGAAATAATCTGTCGCAGTTAGGATCCATCTGTGTTGGCCACTTGAGGGAGGATGGATTTCCCCGATGAAGTCTAGCCCCCACTATTGAAAAGGTTCAGTAGCCACTACAGGCTTCAGTGGTAGTGGTCTAAGCTGTTGCTTTCCTGAGAACTTTTGGCATTTGATGCAGACCCTGATTTCTCTGCTGACATCAGCGAATAAAGTGGGCCAGTAATACCCAGCCCTGAGGATTTTGTGAGCTTTGGTCTTCCAGAAATGATGCCCCCCCACAAAGGCCTCTATGGAAATCAAACATAACCTTCTGGGCTTCTTGCGGGTCCAGGCATCTCAGCAGCACCCCTAGAGGGTCTCTCCAGTACAAGACTTGTCCAATGAGGCAATATCTGACTGCCTTGAGCTTTAAAGCTCTTGCCTTACTTTTACCCATTCCATCCGGGGGTTTCAACTCCTGCAGAAAGTACAAAATGTCACGATACCAGGCACATTCTACCAGCGATAAGCCGTCCTAAGAGCGTTGGCTAGGCAACTCAGCTTGTTGAGTTCCTGAGCAAGTATTGATGAAACTAACCCCCAAGGCCTCGCAATTGGATTCAGCCAGTAGCTTGGCCAAACCTTGCCCCTTAACCAATTTGGTGGGCTTCATCTCCAAGTCAAATTCCAGGATCTTGGCAATCCATTTACCTCTTCTCCCATCTATGTCGGGCTGTACAAGGATGTCCTTCACAGAGGCCGAAGGAACGTATGCGGTAACCCTTGAGTGCAAGACATAGACTCTGAAAGCTTTGAGGGCTTTCACCAAGGCATAGGCCTGCTTCTCCATGATCTCGTACTTGATCTTTGCATCTCTTAATGCCTTGCTGAAGAAGGCAATGGGTTGCTCTCGCCCTTCCTCATTTTTTTGCAACAAGACCGCTACTATTGTATCACAAGAAGCAAAAGAAAAAATCAGGAAATCTTTGGAATAGTCAGGAATGATCAGCACAGGTGCCTCAATTAATGCCCTTTTTATTTGGTCAAAAGATTCCCTGGGCTCAGCGGTCCATTTCACTTCGTTTCCCTTCCTAAGCATGGCTGTGATGTGTTTCACTAGCTCAGCAAAATTTGAGACAAATCTCCTCAGAAAATTAATCTTCCCCAAAAAGGCATGAACTTCCTTCTTAGATCTGGGAAGTGACAGGGTCCGAATTGCCTCTACCCTACTAGGATCAATCCTCACTCCCTCTGCTGATACTATATGGCCTAATAACTTCCCCTCCTTCATAGCAAACAAAGATTTCTTGGGGTTTAGGGATAGGCCAAACCTCCGACACTTCAGGAAAACTTTCCTCAAGTGGCAGTGGTGCTCCTTGTCTGAGCTGGAGAAGACTGTGATGTCATCCAGATAGATTACCACAAACTGGTCCTTCTCCCCGATGAAGGCTATATCCATGGCTCGCTGAAATGTTGCTCCTGCATTCATAAGTCCAAATGGCATTTTGGCATACATGAATGTGCCCCAAGAAGTGGTGAAGGTTGTCTTTTCCCTGTCCTCAGGCATGACCGATATCTGATTATAGCCAGAAAACCCATCGATCATGGATATCCTGGATGCACCAGTTACCCTCTGCAGTATGTGTTCCATCTTAGATAGGGGGTAGTTGTCTTTCTTTGAGCTTCTGTTCAGATTCGTGAAATCGACACAAAGCCTGATTTCTCCACTTTTCTTCCTTACCGGAACCAAATTGGCCACCCATTCGAAATATCTCAAGGGGACGATGATCTGGGCCTCTAACAACTTCTTTACTTCTTTTTCCATGACAGGCAGCAACATGGGATTTATCTGTCTTAACTTCTGCCTAAATGGCCTAGCCTCTTCCTTCAACGGGATATTGTGTTCAATGACGGATGTATCATATGTCTTGAGGTCTTCGTAGGTCCATGCAAACACATCAGCAAACTCTCTCAGCAACTGTGTATATTCGGCCCTCTGTTCCCTGGTCAAACTACTCGATAACTTGACAAACTTAGGCTCCTCTGGTGTGCCAATGTTGCATTCGGTTGTATCAGCATCTTCATTTGAGACCTTAACCTTTACTGCCACATCATTCCCATCGAACAACCTTTCTAAAGGGACTAGTCCTCTCGGAATGTGGTTGCTAGGCAGCTGAATAATCTGGTGATTAGCGATCTTATTTAAAAACACTCAGGACGAGGGTCGTCAAGATCCTGGTCAATGTGCAACGCAGAAAATTCATCAACAGATTGGAGAAATTTTTCGATTTCCAGATCATCTTCGAATACCTTCCAGTACTTGACATTGTCCGGTACATAGGGCCTATATTTTATTTCAACATCGTTTTTTACTATAGGCGGCAGAGGAACCTTGAGCAAACTAGCTGAGACAGCTAACGAATCGGCTAAATTATTTTCCCCCCTCGGAATGAAAGAAATGTTAAAAGCCAAGAAGAAATTATCAATCAGGTCCCATACTTCATTTCTATAATTTATGAGCCGGAGATTATTAGCACAATAAGCATTTCTGACTTGCTGAATAATCAACTCAGCATCTCCAAATATTGCTATCTCTTTAATTCCCATTTCCTTTGCAGCCCGCATACCTAGAACGCGAGCTTCATACTCTGCCACATTGTTGGTGGTTTCGAATTCCAGCTTGTATGACAGGGATATGGCCTCTTGACAAGATGATATGAACACCACTCCAGCGCCAGCGCCTTCGCTAGAAGAAGCTCCGTCAAAAAACATCTTCCACACAGAGGGGTTTGGAGGGGGAATCGGATAGTCAAGACTGGGCTGCTTTCTGACTTGGAAAGGGTCTTCAGGAGCATCAGTGAGCTGCAATAAGCTAGAACCCAAATCGGTGTCAAGTGCAAAGATGGGGTGATTGGTGGGGTTTGCTTCGTCACTAACAATGTAGGCCAACTGAGCTTCTCTATACAGTCTCCTTTGTTCCCCTCCGAAGACTGGAATGGTGGCATACGTGAGGTCCATCTGTAATGTTCCTCCAAGCTTTTTTATCCAAGATCTAGACAACAGCATGCCGAACTTGGGGGGGACATCAGCTACCACAATATCCATGACCACACTCTTCATGGACAGCTGAAACAAGGAAACCACCGGGTCTTTGATGACTCCCAGACACTGCACCCTCCTTGAGTCGAAAGAGTACAAATCATGATAAGTTTTTGTCACCTCCAGTCCCAATTCTTCCATTACTATTTTGGGCATAAGGTTATGAGAAGCCCCTGAATCCATGAGGCAATTATGCAGCACTTTATCATGTATGTTCAGAGATGTGTAGAAGGGGGGGGATGAATCATCTCTATCTTCTACCATGGGCCCTAGGACAACTGCTGGCTTTTCATCTTGGAGATTTATTGAGTCAGTGGAAGGCTGGGGGGGCTCAGATTGTAACAGCTTGGAGAGGGACCTTTTGAAATCTTCGTTTTTAACTAGTTCAGATAGGGTATAGGGATTCTAATCTTCTGAATCTCATGCTCAAAATTGAAGGAAGGAATAGGCTTAGGGGCTTCCCTTACCTCAGTGACAAGTTCTTTGGCTACTAGCGAAGCACTCTGAGCTTTCTTTTCCTTAGTAGTGGCTGCTGCAGCTTTTGTAGGCCTTTCCGCTATGGGGGACTGATCCTAGCTATCAAAATTCCCTTCTTTCATTTTTGACATGAGATTATATCTGTTAGAAGTGTTGCTAGCTCTTTCCTCTCTACTCAACTCATTGATTTGAGCGTTGATAAGGGATTCTTCATATGCAGATTGAGTCAAATGAGGAAACGGGGAAGTGTCCTCGATGCAGTGAATCTCAGGGTCGAGTTCATCCACCTCCTCCCCCTCCTCATGAGAAACTAGGTTGTTCTGGAAAGGGGTCTGAATCCTCTGATCGTCTCTATCCCTGCTCCTTTGTTCCCTAGGAAAACCCTGTGGCACATTGTTATTAGGCTTCCTGAAACCTCTACTATCTGTATTTCAGGGATTTCTGTAGACGAGTTTCCCTTCTAATTCCCACCTTTCCATCCTGGCAGAAAGTGATTTTAGCGCTCTAGCTGTCTCATCTGTCTTAAGGGGCAGGGGAGAGGAACTGGATGGGGAAGCTTCAGGCCTCTGCCTGGATATGTTTCTACCAACAGTATTCCTGAGTCGGTCAACAGCCAATATGTTAGATTCTACCTCCACGGCTGCATCCTGCATGTGGGCCAGCGTAGTGGCTCTCCTTTCCCTCAACAGGAGGCAGAAATCAGGATCAAAGTCACTAGCATAAGTGATCTTTGCAGAGGCTTCGGAGGGTTTTATCTCAGCAGGGATTTTGTTGTACATTTTATTGAATCTCTTGGAGAAGTCGAAGATAGACTCCCCTTCTTTTCTCTTCAAAGACCCAAACTCTGTCATGTAATACATGAAGTCCTTTTTATCTCCCCACTGTCTCAAAAAGGCAATATCCAAAGCTTCGATCCCATTAATAGATCCAGGAGGCAGGGCCTTGAACCATTTTCTAGCCTCGCCTTGAAGGCTATAGACAAAAATCCTCATCCATACGTCTGCATGCATGATGACATTATCATCTGTAAAACTATAAAAGGCTTCCAGGTGTTCTTCTGCAGATATGTCCCCCTCGCCTGTAAACTTGGGCAGCTGTTTGAGGTAACCATCTGCTGGAAGGGCATTAAGAGGCTGGGGTAACACAAGGGGAGCATACCTAGCGGCTATAATGGCCTCCATTCTAGTCACAGGGGGATTTGCTCCTGCCATAGGGATATTATGTAAAGGGGAACTCGGAGGAGAAGGAGCTCAGAAAGGGGATACTGGGGATGAGCTCCTAATGGGAGTGGGAAACAATAGGGGATTTAGGGATAAGGCTAGCGAGCTTAAGCCGGCGGATGCTTCTCTTTGTGCGGAAGCAGTAACAGTAACAAGAGGAGGAGCGGTAGAGCTAGGAGTGGGGAAATCTTCTATGGCCCTGGGCCTACGCCGAGGTACAGCTTCAGGGGAAAGGGGAGTGACAAGGATTTCTCCCTCCAATCCCAGACCAGGGGGGGGAAACCTCAACAGGAACACTCCCGAAATTAAGGAAACGGGAAACTTCAGAAAGCGGTCTGCTAAGAAACTGAGGAGGAAATGGAGTTCCTACAGAAGGAGATGGTAGATTACCTGTTTGAGCGGTGACAGCTTCTCCTTCAGATGCCTTTCCTTTTCCGAGAACCACCACCGGATCAGTTCCAGGTTTAGCTAGAGGCAGTTGTGGATGGGACCGCATGTGCCTGCCTCTGAAAGCCACAATTGACACGACAGGTTCATCGCAGTGGAGTCGTCACAATGGAGTCGCCAGGTGCACAGCAGCAATCTTCAAAGGCTCTGATACCCGATGCACCTTTAGAATCAGAGGCTCAATGTCGTTCAATCCCGGGGAAAATTTTCAACTTCGTCCCTGACAACGACGCCAGAAATGTTGGCGACGGAAGTCACCCCTGGATTGCAGCAGGAGCAGAGCCCGACGCCCATCAGTTTATGTCACGATTTGTGTGTAAAAGGAGTGATCGAATGGAAGTAAACTCAAAACTATATTGTTCCAACTCTGAAACTAGGCCCGGTATGCATAGGCGAGTGAGGTCTTGCATAAACTTCAAACAGTGAGTTGTAGTGAGGGTGAGTAGGGGGAAGACTTATATCAGAGGGATGCGAAGGTCTGTAGTAAACATCAGGTTTCTAACAGACTGTAGAAGAAGGCATCTAAACGCAAGATCTTCTTGCACTCAAATGTGGAAAACCATAGAATACAATAATGCAACAATAAATCCTTTATCATGACATAATTGCAATGATCTGCACGAATCAGTCATTCACGAACTCTCTCAGCATGAGATGAAGATTTAGATGGAGTAAGAAAGACTGTCTGTCATTAAACAAGAAATCTTACATACAGATGCATAACTAGAGAACTAGAATATCTGTTAAAACTTTACAATCGGGAGCTTTGCTCTACCATCGATACCTTGAAAAACATTAAAACTAAACATATATACTCCCAAACATTTGCCCAACAGAGGCCTACTAGACTTCCGGGATGAGGAGTCTTCTCAATCAAGTCTGGCCTGCACTCCTCTGTCATACGCCACCTTAATTCTGCATGGCTCGCGCCAGGGGGTAGCTGAGCCCTTAAATGTTGAATTGGTGTGCGCAGACTTCCCTGGCGAGTCGAGGACTCGGCGTGGCTTCCATTGAAAGAACCAGTACAGAGGACCGTCTCGGGTAGACCTTCAGCCAGGACCTCCATACCTTACAATTAATGAGTGAGGCGAGGCTTCAACCACCCTCCCTCTTCTTCATTCGCTTCAAGCGGGTATCGGGATTTAGAATACGTCGAACCGGCATCTGGAGAACACAATGCCTCCCTTCTTAAATTCAACTCGGTGCTTCTGGCCCCTTTTGTACAGCTCTTTCTACTCTCTCAAGTGACCACGGGCCGTGACCCTACGCCTATCTTCCAGAGTGCTTTCGGCGTTTCAGGGTTCGTGGATAGGAAGGAGTAGGTTTTCCCTCTTTCAAAATCGCGATGGGCGAAATGCCGAGAGGGTCTAACGATCGCCACACGTTCCTCCAAGATGAACGACTGAGATTGCTCTTGGCGCTTTGGGACCCGAGTGGCCAAATGATACACATTAGCGCCCCTCCTCCAGGCTTGTTCCTTTACGACCAGGCACCAAAACCACGGGCCCGATTCTGGGCGCTTTCGGCGCTTCGGGATTCGGGGTTTCGAGAGGTGAAGTGATGAGGAGTGTTTACCCCTCAAACTCCCGAATGCCGACATGGCACAGATGCGTGCCGCGTGTCCTTAAGATGAACGACCGGGGTAGCATTCGTCATTTAACAGGGGGCCGCCCTCGTTCACAGGCTCGCTTGACGTGACCTGGGGCTAGGACCGTGGGCTCGGCTCCAAAGGTGCTTTCGACATCTCGCCGATCGGCAATTTCAGCTGCAATGAACGGGAGGCTCCTTGTTTCCCGGAACACCGATCCCCGATACGCCGACTGGCTGCCACCTATCCCAATTGGATCGGACGACCCAAATCTGTCTTGAACTATGTGTGCTCCCTCTTGTGCTAAATCCCGAACAACTTGGCAGCCCCGAAATCCCGTTGACCGTCGATCAGCTTTATGGATGGGTCTCGGCCGCCGACAGCAAAACTTTGCCCGCTCGCTTGACTCGTAACCGGAAAAGAGATCCTTTTGTGCTGCGCTTGCAGACCTGGGTACCTTTGTGCCTTAGACAAAAAATGTCGCTAACAGTCATTACACCCAGATCAGAGACGAGCTTGGAGCCGTCGGAGAGGTAGTGGAACCCAATTCTATGGTGAGGACAACCTTAAACAGCTTTACCAAAGCATGGGGTCCATTCGTTCGCGGCATTTTTGCCAAGGAGGTTATGCCCACATGGGAGAGGATGTGGGATGACTTCGTTCAGGAGGATACCAGACTTGTGGCAGAGGCTTCTGGACAACATCAACAACAAACAATGCAGGGTGATGAGAATCATGCTCTTTGGACAAAAGGCAAGAAAAAGATCGACCAAGGAGGTCGAATGGGTCCCAAGTTTGGGGCCCCACCACGGGGAGGAGAGAGCAGTAGTGGGCAGAAGAGAGACATGAGCACAGTCAGATGCTTTGCTTGTGGAGAGATGGGTCACTATGCAGGACAGTGTCCCAAGAAGAAGAAGAAGCAGCAGGATGTGTCCGCATCGACAACAGAGGAGCTTGAGTTCGATACACAGTTTGCGAGAGAGTGTGCATTCACCAGTGCTTTGTCGTTATTACACCATCCAGCATCAAGTGGGGAGATAGAGTTGAGGAGGATTGACTGACTCATAGCAGTGATTCAGAGGGAGCTCAGACTCAAATTTCATGGTCACCATATTCAGAGGGGGTGACTGGTCCACCCGGGACAGCTTCAGTTTCAGAGGGGGTGACTGGTCCACCCGGGACAGCTTCAGTTTCAGAGTTGCCGAGATAGAGGGTTGGTGCAGGGGCTTCAGAGCATCAGAGATTGATGAGGAGTGACATGGCACCACGGAGGCTTGAGCCTCTCTTGGCTACAGAGACAGGCAGATCAAGTTCTGGATCCACTTCAAGTGGGAGCTACTTGGCGAGAGGCCAAGTTGAGGATCTTGATGAGATGTCGAGATCCAGGTACTCTTGGTGAGATACCAAGAGGGGGAGACTCTTGGTGAGATGCCAAAAGTAGTGACTATTGGCAAGATGTCAAGAAGTAGATATCCTTGGTGGGACACCAAGGTGGAGATCGTTGGTTTGATACCAAGGTCTAGATGATCTGGGATAGGCAGAGAGACACTTCCATCTATAGATCACGTAGATTGAGCATATCTGTGACAGAGACTACTTTCATTAATCAAGGTACAGCCATACTCACCGAATATATGCCAGGAGGCAACCATGTCCACTATAGGGATGATATTGGTAGTGACGGGCACTTTCATCGGTAAGAGGGACTGTTGAGATTTGGGTACCTTGGAAAGTGGTCCCCATGTGTTTATGAGTCTCTAAACACAAAGGGGTAGACTATTACCCTTGTACTTTACTTTAAGATTCTAATTTCACTTTGACTTAGGAGATTTGAGTCAAAAGTGAAATATGTCACTTAAGTCATTAAAGTGACAATTAATTCACAAAGTGGGTGAATTAATAGACATAAAGCAAACTCAGGAAAGTGGGTTTCATAAGTGAGATTTAGGGATTGAATCTCACCCATTGATTAGAGTTGGCTAGATTGGATCTAGGCCATTGATCTTTTAGGGTTTGGCCAAAGGAGGCTAAAGGAGGGTATAGTGCATTTATGAGACTCATTCTTCACTGGTGAGAAGAAGAGATGAGAAGGAGAGCTTGGGCGCATTTCTTGAGGAGAGGAGGGAGCACTTGCATGAGGGTTTGAGGAGGAAGCCTTGTTTGAGTTGAGAGAGCTTGGAGATGTCTTCCATGGAGGCTTGGCTACTATCCTAGATGGTGGAGGGTGCATTTACTAGTGGAGAGGGGCGCAACCTTGAGAGGAGGGGCGCACATCTAGTAGAGGAGTCTTTACCCATTGCTTGGAGGCTCACTCTATTTGTTATGGCTTACTCTAAAGCTATGGAGGAAGCTATTAGGAGTGAGGGCGCATGTGCATACGAGGAGGGGCACATTCTATGGAGGAGGGCGCATTCTTGGATGGAAGGCGCATCAAGCAAAGAGGGAGCTCATTCTTTGTTGGGTTCTATCTTGTAGAGAGGAGGCGCTCATCATGAGAGATTGAGGGCGCTTGGCAAGGGAGAAACCATCTCCTTGTTGAGTTTTGCATGAGGAGGGGGCGCACTTGAGGAGAGGGGCGCACCATCACTTTGAGGAGGCTTTCTTGAGAGGAGGAGGCTACTACAAAGGGCAAAGATAAAGGCAAGTTCAAAGGCAAGCAAGAGCAAAGACAAAGAAAAGCATCAGGATAAAGACAAAGCAAGCAAAGGGAAGAAAGGCGCACCAAGGCAAGGGTCGCCTTACTTCACAAGGCTTGTGGGGAGGTCTTCAAGGAAGTCCAAGGCATCCGAGAGTGGTTGCTATTGTACCAGGTTCACTTGTATATGTTTCTTGTGTTGTACATTTTTCTTTGAAAACTTCTATATATATCTGCTCCAAACTGGTTTCCCCCATCAGGGGGGGTTTCCAAGGTTATGTTCACCAAAAACATATGTGTCAATTTCATGCATGCTTAGAAGTGTAGATCAGCATTTTAAAGTTAAAGATATAGAGGTAGTGTTATTTGTTTTGATGTATATTGCATGTGCTAACATTGAGTAAAGAAAACACTTGCAAGGGCACCTCAAAAGGACACTTAACCATCAAATATTGAGATAAAAGTTTGGTGATTGTTTGTTGTCCTAAAACAGCAACAAAGGACAGCTACGGAGTTGAAACTTAGAGCAATACTAAGGCTAAAGACAGACCTTAGTTGGCAGCCTCTTAGGACCTCAGAAACTCTACAAGGATACCATAGTATCATCAACTCACTCCCCCTTTCGAGAGAGGTCCTTTCGGACAACACCAAGCTTGTCTCAGAAGTACTCAAACTTCACACGAGACAGAGGCTTGATCAACACATCTGCAACCTGCTCATCTTTGCCACCATATTGGAGCTTTACAACTCCCCTCTACACCATATCACGAATGTAGTGATACCGGATCTCTATGTGCCTTGACTTATCATGGAACACTAGGTTCTCCGTCATCTTTATACAACTCTCCTTATCATATAGAATCACGGTGGATTTCATCTCCAGATCGAACAGACCTTTCAACAACTTCTGAAGCCATATGGCTTCACAACTGGCAGAACATGCTGCAATGTACTCCGCTTCTGTCGTACTGAGAGCAATACTGGATTGCTTCCTGCTTTTCCATGAAGTTATGGCTGACCCCAAATTGAAACAACATCCTGAAGTGCTCTTCCTATCTAAAGCACTTACAGCCCAATCTAAATCAGTATAACCATACAGTCTGAAGTCATGATCTCCAGTATAAAAGAGACCATAATCCAATGTACCCTTAAGGTATCTTATCACATGTTTTGCAGCTACAAGGTGAACACGTCTGGGCTCCACCAGATACTGACTCAAGGTGTTCACAGCAAAGAATATATTTGGCCTGGTATTCGTCAGATACATCAACGAACCAATAATTTGTCTGTATAGAGTAGAATCAACCAACTCTGACGAAGTATCAACCAAGAGCTTCAAATTCGTTTCCATGGGTGTGTTCATGGCTTTGCATTCCAACATGTCAAATCTCTTCAGTATTTCAATTCCATACTTCCCTTGGTTAAGGAAGATCTTCTCTGGGCTCTGCCAAACTTCAAGACCTAAGAAATAATGCATCGGGCCTAGGTCTTTCATCTCAAATTCTGCAGCAAGCTACCTTTTGCTCATCATTCATAACCTTGAAGTAAAGATTAGAATCAACTTTACTCTTGGTAAAGCCCAAGCTCATCAGGAAACTATCAATTCTAGCATACCAAGCTCTTGGAGCTTGCTTCAACTTGCAGACATGATTCTTCATGTCTCGTACTTCAAAACCAAATTTTCACATCACATTGTACCAACCTGGTACACTTGCTTAGATGCAACTCAATCTGCATAATCATGTGTTGGTTCTCTGTACTTTCTACAAAGCACTATTTGTCTCACTGTTTGAGAGTATGTCCTCTACTTTTTATGCAATTGTTCCTTCTGGAATTGGGACTCTGCACCTGCAACTGCTCTTTCTGAAGTTGAGAATGACTGTTCCATTCCCACTGTAACTGTTGCATTCTAAGAGTAGCTCCTATACTCTATCACAGCAACAACTTCATCTGAAACTAAGAGTAGCTCAATAATTGATACTGAAAGTAGCTTTTCCTCTTTCATGGAGGTAACTCAATCTCAAATACAGGGACTGTTCCCCTTAAATATCATAATGTATTGGAATCATGGTTGCTCTGGTTGTCTTCACGAATACCGGAACTATTTTTTCGATTACTGGAGCAAGTGTCTCGTCATAGTCTTCTCCTTCTTGTTGGGAGAATCCTCTGGACATAAATTAGTCTTTATACATCTTTATATTGTTATCTACAACATGCTTGATCTGTTAGATCAATCTTGGAAGTCACCACTAACTTTCTTTCTAGTCTCAAGGAAAAATCCATATCCCAATCCTTCTGACCGATTTCCTTCTCTGTCACTGAAACAAGGGAATCTTCCCAAGAGATTTCATGTCTCCTAGAGGTCTCTGAAGCTACGATCTAGTCAGGCTCACTCTGAGTCTTGATTTCTTCTGAGTCTACAAACACTTCATTGTCTCTATAGGATATACTTGGTGTTGAATACCAAGTCTTAATATGAAAAGTTGAGTCAGACTTCAAACGAATTCTGCTTCCTATCAAGGTGACTTTATTATTGACCAAGTCTACTGTGAGTTCTATTCTAATGTTTGGTCATCTTTGGAGCTTTTTGCTCCTTACAATCAATCTCCAAAATAGATTCTTCTTCATCTTCTTTGGTACATGAATGTATACAGTCATGTATACAACTTGGATAGTTTGCTCCATGTCTCATTTAATATGTTGCCTCCTGCAACCGTCACTATAGATTCCTCAGGGTTATCACCTGTGACCTGGAAAGAACAAGAACAAGGGAGAAACAGCAGACAAGAATAATACTCTTTATAATAATAATAGAACAATAGCAAGAACAATTGTCACAGTAGCTCCTTTATAGCTATCACTTGTGGCATGCCTGAAACAAGGGTAAAAGGTAAGAAATACAATAATAAGAAATGAGAGAAACACTCTTATAGTGTTGTGATCAATCATTCCTCCATGGTAACCTGAAACCAAAACAAAAAGTTTCTCCTAGAGGAGATGTTAGTTATATCTGGTAAGCCATTATAATAAGCATTTATCTCAATAATGCTCACATGCTATCAAGTATAAAACTTTTTAAAGATTGTTATCTCAACTATAGTGTTTACTTGTAATGAGGTAATTATCAGACTTGACATGCGCAAATTTGAATCTTATCAACTTAATCAATCAAACCCGAAACTTGGAGTCTTGTCCTCAAGAATGAGTGTTGTTGCTTTTCTTCCTAGTCTCTTTCGCTCAAGGTGACAAGTATTCTCTTCAACATTTCCTGTGTACTGAGATAGTATGCTTTCTTGACAGAAATCTAAGTTCGAGAATAAACTCTATAATCTCAATTTTAATCAATCTAATACCTTGACTTTAATTTTGACCAATGGTTAGTATGATGGTCATAATAAATAGATGCATATCAAAATAATCAAACTTGGGGTGCATTATTCCTCTGAATGTGTTGGATCTAAGATCCTTCTGGATCTATGATTGTTATTTAGATAAAAGATCCTTTCTCCTGCAAATACCCTTTAAAACTAATAGTTTAAACATATGTAAGTACATACCTCTGACAGTATCGACAGGTAGTGGCACCATCCGATAGCAGCGGTAATAAATAACAAACCTTTAAAAACTTCAAAGGTGCTAAAATTGGTGCAAAGAAACCGATGCGAAGGAACTGGTACTGCAACTACAACATAGGGTTTTATGAGGAAACCCTAATTTCTCAAACTTCGAATTTTTTAATTTTGATCCAGGGACTAGATGCGTTGGGCTGAGGCGAGTTTGTTGGAGCTGACTGTTTTAGAAAATTCCAAGTTTTACCCCTTGAAACTTGACCTACGCAATTCTGGATTGGTACTTCTGGCACCGGTTCTGGTTTCCTGATTTTCTGGTTTTTTGGTACCAGCCAAAACTAGGGTTTGACTTTCAGGAGAATCTGGCCACTCGAAAAGTTCGCTCAAGCTGCCAAAAGATGCTCTAGGGCAAGGCACACTTCCCAAGATAGTTTTTGGTCAAAAATTCCTCTTTAGTAAAAGCCCTAATTTCCTTGTACAACAACAGTGACATTTTTAGATACCCAGTGAAAGGTGCTCTATTCAGTCAAGCTTTGGTACCATGTAAAGTTTTTACTGTTGTTATTAGATTCTTTCCAAATTACATGAGCATTCAATGCATTTCCAAAACAACGGCATAAAGAGGATCACTGAAAGAAACACAATCACAAGGTATGCAACATTTTATCCTAGGAAACCCTCATGGGGGAGAAAACCCAGCAAAAACTTCCTCAATAATAGATTACCAATACAATGCCAAGACTAAGACCAAAACACCAAGAATAAACAAAGACTAAGCATGCACCTCTCTTCTCTTTCTTCCTACAACTGCAATTGTCTTCAAGATATGCGCACTAGATGAGTGAGTATAAGAGTGTGTGAGGCACCATCCTAACATATAAATACTAGTTGAGGACAAAGTTACCAAAAATGGACCGGTCAACCAAAAAACCCGAAACTGAACCGGAACCGGCAAGAAACCGAAAAAAAATGGATCAAAAAACCGGCCACTAAAAAATACATAAAATATTCAAATTTTGAAAAAAGAATACATATTCATGTGCATCCATGTGAATCCAAATCATTATACACAAATTTGTGAAGTTTCTCATATATATATATAACAAGTAACAATGTATAAAACCAAAATAGCACTAAGAGTAAGTGCACTCCATAGTCATATGAATATCTGAATCAAAATACATCATCAAAACCTTCCATTGCATGCCCCTTTTTTTTTTTTTAAATTGCAAATCTCTTTACTTTTCCGTCCGTACAGCGGTTGTACGGCGGTTTGAGAAAAAAAAAACGGTTTCGTATGTAACCGGCCGAAGGAACCAGTCATGGGCGGTTTGAATCACCGATTTGAACCGGTTTTGCTTGTGACCCGGTCGGACCAGCTGATTTTACCGGTTCCGGTCTGGTTTTGGTAACACTGGTTGAGGAGGCGCTAGGGTTATGTCTGTTCACATGGTAGGGCCGAGTCCCGACTTCTTCTAGAAGTGGTTAAAACCACTTTATAAACACTAGGGGCCAGCTTTACAAACACCACCATATAAATATGGTTTGACCAATCCACAAAAGGGGATTTGATCTTATACAAGACCCGACATGATCATTCCGCAAAAAGGAATTTGATCTATAGGATAATAACTCAAATTTAATTAGAATATTCTTCGAAGTTACAATATTTCAACATCATCTAGCAGTTATAACAGAGCATCATATTGTAATATGATGTCAATTGTGCAAACTTCACTTCAAAGTTCAAAGTAAGTGTCATATAATGTTTACAAAATAGGCCATAATTGTTAACATGCAATTTACCCTTGGTGAATTCAAGTGTTACCTTCATTATTGTTTGTGAGCACATTCGGGATCAGGTCAGGGTTCTCCTTAGTCCATCTCGATTGTTCAGCATCAACGGTTTGTGGACACATTCCAGTGGGTTCTATGGCCATGATATTTTACACCAGAGTTGTTAGATTTCAGATTCCAGGATTTCAGTTACATTAGAGTTGAGTTTTGGAGATCGATTATTCTAGGGGGGATAGTATAGGATTGTGCTATTTTTAGCAGGTTTCTAGTTCATGCTTCCAGAGGATGCATGCAGTGTTTGATAATATATCCATGTTCCTTATTGCCATGAGTCAATTCAGACCATTTTCAATGACATGCGAGATGTTTCTGGAGACTGCAATTTTTAGCAGGTGGAGTTAGCGACCTCAGATGGAGAAACAATCAACATCCTATTGTTCCTTGGCACAATACAAGTCAGATGAGCCTGTTTTCGAGAACATGCAAGGTGGTGACATTTTTTGCAGTGTCAATTTTTTGATGTGCTATTTATAGCAAGTGTTCCCACAATCAGTGTTTTGGTATTACGGGTTCAGTGGGAAATTCACTATTTTAGTAAACTTATATTTTTAGTGGGTAGTAGTACTGTGCTGGGCGGGCATGCATGAGCTGTGTCAGTGGTTCTGTCTGTATTTGGTCACGGAGGTGAACTTCAGTTTTCCTCAGTTCCTATATTTGTAAATGTCATTGTTAATTTGAGCAGGTACCATGTGGCAGAAAAGCATAGTGATATCTGGCATCTTTTGATGGTAGTGGACTTGTCTTCAGTTCAGTGCAGTTCAATTTGTTGGAGTCTTGAAAGCTACTAAGTCTGTTGAATTTTGGATGGGATGTGAAATTCTATTGTCTTTAGATGAGATCTAATGAGGTTGGAACCCCTCTCAAACATCCTGAAACAGTTAATGATAAGTAAAAAGGAAGAAAGAGAAATATAAAAAAAATGGAAACTTTTACAAGAAAATTGAAACTTACACTTTAAAAATTGTTATTATCATTCCAAGATGGTTTGAGTGTTAAGCAATGTTCTATTAATAGCTTGGGAAAGTGTGCCCTACTTGGACAATATTCAATTTGACTTTTATCTTATCCTCTTATCCATATTTAAGGCTTCACAAAAAAGCCTGTGAGCACACTCTGGAAAAACACTTCCAACGGTGCTTCCGGATCACACTCCTTCCCAGAGTGTGCTTCGGGAGCAAAGCAGGGGGGAAGTGCTCCCCTACAACGTAGGTCTAGGGAATGCCCCCCAATTTTCTAGGGGAAAAGGAAGAGGACAGCTATAAATTAAAGAAATATAAATTAGTTGTACATGGTGCTGGTGAAACGTTTATGCCTCATTTAAAATTTTTAATACAGCAAACTTCAAAATTTGGGTATGAATTTTCATTTATTAAAAGTTTGAAATAATATATTTGTATCCTCACATGAAAACATATATGCAATAAATACCTCATCAAAAAATGTATACCTTTATTTCAATTGATAAAACAGAGTTGAATATATATAAGGAACAGCAGCATTCAGTATATCTTATTGTTACAAAAAAATTGTCATATACAGCTAATGTGAAGAGATATTTTGGTCTTAAACAAAAAATTTAAATAGCACAAATAAAAGGTTGACAATGTTTGTTGAATTTTATATTACAGTGAGTCAAACTTTGAGCACCTTGTTTTAATAATATTAAAATATAGTTTAATTTAGTGTTGCAAAAAACTAAAACTAAATACAAAGTTTGATGGTGCTCGAGCAGGTAGTGTGTAGGCCATGTAGCAATTTCTCAACCATGGCAGAGATTTTTCGATAGTCAGGAGAGCAGGTCATGCAACAACTCTGATACAATTTTAGAGTAGGGTTTGTGTTAGATTACCTGTTGTTCTGGCAGTATTCTCTCTAGTAGCTATGGCGAACCAGTAGAGTAGTTAACAAAATTCCTGTGCACGGCAGAAGAAACACATTGACTGTACAGCAATAGGCCTTTTGGAGGCACAGCAGTCATAGGCAGGTAGAGGGTGAATGAATGCCTCCAATGTGCATGTGCCATCCACAGATTTCTTCTAGTTGTGACTGTTGTAACTGGCTTCTTCCAGTTGTAACTGATTTCTTCCAGTTTTAGGAAAAGAGCACTAGATAGGTGGACTTCCAGTTTTAGATAGATAGGGTGTTGATCCCAAGGAGAGGGTGAAGGCAAGGTGCAAGTGTAGCCTACTCCAGTCTATAGATAGTTCTCTAGGAGGCCAATGCATGAGTGTATGCATGTAGGCTGGGTACTCTAACCTAGGCGAATAGGGTTAGGTTATTCATTCAGTTTTCAAAGTGAGTGTGTGTACAGTTTCCTTTTACAATTAATGAAAAAGATTAAGTTGCAAGAAACGTTACCTGAGGTCCATACCATGTATGGAAACTTGATGAAACATTGAAATGCATACCGCATGGCCTTTGAAATGCATACCGTATGTACTAAAATGTGTATCACAAAAAGGAAACACGTATCTCAAACATGAAACTCACTTGGGTGATTTTCATTTGGTTTGACCACATGGACCCACCTTGGTGACTCTCAACCCTAATTTGAAGTTAATAAAGCATTACCACATGGACCCACCTTGGTGACTCTCAACCCTAATTTGAAGTTAATAAAGCATTACCACATGGACCCACCTTGGTGACTCTCAACCCTAATTTGAAGTTAATAAAGCATTAATGACAACTATAGAAGCCTCTGACAACAGAATTTTTTTTTATAAGAGGATTTCCCTCTCATTTTTTCCTCACACAGTTTTAGAACGATTCCAACAAGAAGATTTTCAGTCTTTTGGGCAGGCAGCTTGAGTAAGCGCAGCTACAATGAGCATGGAGTATTGTTTTAGGCAGCTACAACCATCATTTCCTCTGTATTTAAGTGAGCAGTAAGCAATTTGGGGGCAACTACAACAAGCATTTTGTGGTGTTTTGAGCTGCTTTAGCAACCATTTCTTGCATGTTTAGATGAGCAGCAAGCTTTCTTGGTAGTTATTTGAGTGCAGTGGCCTCCAATCAAGTTACTTCTCTTTCTCCAACTCCTAAATCAAACAAAAGGGATGAACTCTATCCTCTTTGGAGGCATATTAAGAAGATTGCACAAGATCCCAGCGGTGGTTCATGGGAAGGGCAGTGCAATATCTGTCATCAACCAAATAAAGGCTCTTACCCAAGAGTGAAGAAACACTTTTTTCAGGAATTAGGAAAGGGTGTTGATGGTTGCAAAAAAAATCTGTTGACTCAAAAGAGAGGGTTTAGTTTGATAAAGAGTCTAAGTTGCAGGAAACGGTACCCCCCCTGTTCCCCCCCCCCCAAAAAAAAAAACGAAGCAAAACGCCGGTACAGGTACAGTACCGCCGGGAAACGCCACCGGACATACCGTACGGCGTTTCCCGATTTGGAAACACAGTACCGGCCCCTACGGTCAGCGTTTCGTGCGTCTTTTAGGCGAAATAAGAAAAAAAAGGGGGTCGTGGGGCCCCCAAATAGTCAATTATATTTTCTTTTTGCATTTTCTATGTTTTTCTTGCATCATTATTGCATTTTTTTATTGCATTTTTTTGCATCATTATGTTTTTCTTGAAATATAATGTTCTATTTTTAAAAAAACTATATATATATATATATATATATATATATATATATCCAGGCCTAAAGGTCGAGTAGGTATAGAGAGAATATGTGAGGCAAGGATAGAGATCAGTTGTTGTCCATTGGTGCTAATTTCCACAGACAGGGCCTTTCAAGTCTCTTGGATTTCAGACCAGGTTTCCCATCTCCAGACTCCCAGCGCTTTGAATCAAGATTTATATTTCTATAGGCCCTTATCCTTATCTTCCATATCATATGGGAGATGGTATACTTTGATACGAAGAGGGTCGAGTGGGAGCAACTTACTTTCGGAGCCCAACATATACATACATACA
>JASDQU010099925.1:274743-312383 GCA_032191745.1 Picea mariana
CGGGGAAAACCAGTTTGGAATATTTGTCTATAAATGAGGAGAATAGGTGGTGGAATACAACAAGTACAAAATATAGATGAACCTGTTACAATAGCAGCTTGTCTCAAGCTGAAATACAAGTCCAAACCAAGCAAGTGCGCCCTAGCATGGTGCGCCCCTCAGAAATGTTGCCAAGACCACTGAAACTGAGCCAAATGCCAACTGTGAGCTCTGAATAGAAAATCCCTCCACAGTACTCTGATACTGAAGTGTGGACTCCCTCTGAAACTGATCCCACTTCAATCTGACAAGTCTAAGACCTCCCCACTACTGATGTGCCCTCCTCAGAAGTAGAAGCTCCCAACTAAATAAACTGGGCACTAAGCATGTCGTCTCTCTCCATGCAAGGAAGCACCCACGCTTTCCTCTCCCAATGCCTGAAACCTCATCCTCTTGCTCTCTCTCAAACTCAAGGAGTGAACAAATGAGTGAATGGCCTCTCCTTGGCCTCTTGCGCCCTCCTTTAGGATGCATAAGGAAACCTAAATATTGGGTGGATGAGATCATCTCATCTCATCTCTAATCAATGGTTGAGATCAACTCATCTAAATCTCAAACCAAAACCCACTTTACTTAAGTTTCCATAGTTTCACTTTATGTCTATTAATTCACCCACTTTGTGAATTAATTGTCACTTTAGGCTAAAATGACCAAATTTCACTTTTGGCTTAAATCTCCTAAGTCAAAGTGAAATTAGACATAAAGTACATGGTACATAACACAAAGTACCTCCCTCATGTGTTTAGAAGCTCACAAACACAAGGGGACCACTTTCCAAGGTACCCAAATCTCAACATGGAATGATCCATCCCAACCACTTATGGGATGTAACCCATGTCTCTTGTCAAAATTTCAGGTGCATCCCCTATGATGGGACATTCCTAGTTTGTTATGGGGGTGCTGACCTCCATAATAATAGGTAGATAACTAAACATGGCTATCTATATCCACATAGTGGATAATATCACATTTTGGTTAAATGAATGTGTGAGAAGATTGAAACCATCACAGAAAAGGCATCTCAAACAATATCCATAATGAAAACAATTTATACACGGGTGAAGAAACAAACTAAACAGACCTCTTTCTATGTCATCTTATGCCTTGAATCCAAAAAGGTACGACATTGAACAAATAAAGAAGAGGCTTCTTTTCCCTTATAGAGAAGTAAAGAAAGGATTCATGACAACAGGAATGATTTATGGACTAGATTCAAAGGAAGCATCCCCTGTTCAAACTCAGTTTTCACACAGGTGGCGTGAGTTTGGCACAACTGAGGCTTTGTGACTGCTGTCAAATTCATCCTGCATGTGCAGAAGAACTAGAGTCATTTCCTATAGGGTAAATCTCACAAGTAGCCAGTGCCTCAGTTTGTGAGAGGAATTGGAGTACTTACGGTTTTATTCATCAGTGAAGAGAAACTGATTAGAAACTAAAAAGGAATAATACATGCTTTACATTCATAATACCCCCTATCTTCTTGCTTTGAAACACCAAAGGTACATGGAAAGTCCGTTTAAAAAATGGGACCAATTCACAAACAATGCCATATGTGTGGAGTCTGGACAATGAGATCCAACTAGGTGCCCACTGCCCTTGTGAAGTTACCTACAGTTTACAAACCCAACATATGACACATAGCTTGAGAGCAACAAGTACTTTTAGAGCATCTTCACTGAGGATCTAGAGCACGAAGAACATGAAGAAGACTCAATTGTCAGCATTGCTAATTGGTGACCAGTCCACCAATGATTTATATCTCATGAGTAAATGCCATTGAGCATGTTTTGCTGTTATTTACATACTATAAATTTTGACTAGAGCATGAAGTTTGAATCATTAAATCTAAAGTTTTGAAAAGTAAATCATGAATGTGAAACTGGAATTGTGATTATGATATTGTCATTATCATATTTAATTTTATTTTACACTTTAAATTAAGCCAAAAATTGACATTAATTCCATTGAAAATCTAAATATACAATTAGTTCATCTTTTTCTTATGCCCCAAGGGGATGTCTAAAGGTAGTCCCAATGTGATCTTTCTTTGACAAGCAGTTGGTGGTCTATGGAAGTTAGTTAAGTAATAACTCATCACCAAGAGATAGACTATATATTGCATGCACAACAACAAATCTCGATGCCTTTCTTTGTATTGCATGCACACTCTTGATGCCTTTCTTTTCCTAAATAATTTTTCCATTGGAGAGTATTCTTTAAATAAACAATTTGCACTGAACAATGAGCATTTCTAGCTACTTATGAACCCTAAATGTTAAATTTTACTATTTTCAAATTTATAATTCTTTAAACATATATATACACAACATCAGCTCTATTTGGAGTCCTTTTTTGACTATAGAAGATGAATGCTTTTCATTTTTTTCTGCTGAGGAAATTTTGATGATCAAATTGGGTAAAATTCCAAATGGCCAGATTATCCTTGATTTGATGATGTATATAGAGGTCATCTAGTCCTTCAGCAAGTGGATGCCAAGCATAATGATACTAATGCATGTATCCCAAACCATTTCTATCTATGAAATAAAATTTTCTTTTAGAAGAAAAAAAAAATACACACACACACACACACCCCACACACACACCCAAACCTTGGCTACCTTTATCTGAATTGAGCTTCTTTGTGCATTAAATGCAGAAACTAAACAACATAATGCACATACTCAAAACACTGTGCAAATAACATTTGTACTCTCTCTCTCTCTCTCTCTCTCTCTCTCTCTCTCTCTCTATATATATATATATATATATATATATATATATATACTCACATGCTGGGCCAGAATTTCAAAAGATGAAGGTTTAAAGGCAAAATGCCTTGGCTGTTCAAATACTTTTTGTATTATGACATCAAAGCAATTCAGCTTCCTTTATGACTATTCAGCTTCTATTGCTGATCTCACAACCTTAGTTCCTCAAGCAACATTGGGGTTTTGGTCCTTCTCAGTTCCCATAGCTAACCAGCAACATTTGAGGGTAGCAATTTCTAGAATGTTCTACAAATTTCGTGTTATAATTCATGAGAGCTTCCAACTCTAACATGCAATATTTGGAGCTTGTAGTCTCTAGATTGTTTTGTAGATTTGGGTTTGTGATCCACCAAAACTCTTGAAGCTATGTTGCAAAATTTGGGCAACCTTGGGATTGTGAACCATAACTCTTGCAGCTACCTCACAACATTTGTGGGTGCCGTATTTAAACAACCTTTCAACCTTGGCATTGCAATCTGTCAAAACTCCCACATCAATCTGCAGCTTGATTACACCGCAACTTTTCTTGCAATGCTTTCATAGGTTTGCCACCTAATCACAACTTGTGATTTGCAGCATTTTTCCAAGCCACAACCGTCCATTCTAAGACATTTGTGGATCTGCAACCTGGCCCTTGTGAGGCCCACCACTTTTTGCATCACATTTTTCTTGTAAGCACAACTTGTAGAGTTTCTACATCTGAACCTTGCATAACCCACAACTTTCTAGCATCGCAACAATTGTCCTGCAAGGCTTTCATGCATCTGCAACCAAACCTTGCCTGATTGTAACTTCTAATCCTCAGTTTTTGTTGTAGAATTTTCCGCAGATTAGCAACAAGACTTCTATGGGCCACAACATTGTCACATCGAAACTTTTATCAACTCGCATGTTGAGATTCATGAATGAAAGCAGGGAATGGAATGAAACCAAAACAAAATTAACTCAATCATAAGTGCACTAGAGGGAGATAACCCTAGTGTGCTAGAGAGAGAGAGAGAGAGAGAGAGAGAGAGAGAGATGCCCAAGTACAAGTGTGTTACACAAGAAAAGCACAAATACACATAAAAGAAAAAAATGTCAAGCACAAGAGTGTTGAGAAGAGTAACTCGAATGGTCTTCTTCCATGTAGTGGCGTCCTAGCATGGAGGGGGGCAATGAAACTAGCCAAGTTGATGGGTTAAATCTCTTTCCTAAGTCTATTTTAGAAGAAGTACATTAAATGTTAAGTCACAGAATACTTCCAAACCTCCTCCCGTGTCACGTACCCTATGTGTCGGACACGACACGTGTCCGACACGTGTACGGAACATGTCTTGTTCACAAGACACGTGTCTGACACTTAACCTCAGCGTGTCCCAAAAACAAGACATGTGTCCTGCACAGAGAAGGACGTGGGCTCATGTTTTCTCATGCAAGTTGAAGCTTTGAGGTGTTTTGGTGTGTAGGTGAGGGTTATTTTGCCTAACTAATGTTATTTAAAGAGGTCCCCACCCCCTCCATTTCACCCACCCTAGTAAGTAATGGTAATGAAAGATAAATTTGTATCTGTCATTTTCATCCTTTTACTTAATTGTTTCAGGATGTTTGAGAGTGGTTCCA
The DNA here is from genome assembly GCA_032191745.1 of Picea mariana. Lineage (NCBI taxonomy): Eukaryota > Viridiplantae > Streptophyta > Pinopsida > Pinales > Pinaceae > Picea > Picea mariana. Next base: position 279,156 of record JASDQU010099925.1, read on the forward strand.
ACCTCATTGGACTTCATATGGAGAAACTTAGAAAGTAGAATTTTAGGTCCCATTCAAAATTCCGCAAACTTAACAGTTTTCAGGATTTTAAGATTGGTAGGATTGCAATGTTTCCACTAAATTCTATCATGCATGAGGGTATGGAACTGGCATTTTATCAAGAGATCTAAGCCCTTTATATACCTCGATGTTGGTGGCATTGATTGTTGAACTCTTTTGTCATGACCCCAGTAAAAATGTACCCTTCACTCAAGTATAAACTCTTATGTTGAACTCTTCTCTTTGTCATCGTGTCATGTGACTTAGTGGTGTATGTGCACACCAACCTCCGTCTTATATACAAGCAGAGAGAAGAGTGGTTGAAGGGAAAGACAAAGATGTGGTATGTGTTTCTTGATGATATGGGTTTGAACAACAGTGTTGAGTTGGCATTAGCCAACTTGGATCTTCATGAACTAGTGTTAGAGCCGATCACTTTTGATGATGGTGATCCTGCACATCAACAAATGCACAGATTGCATTGGATATAGGGGAGGAGAGGGAGGATGGAGGAGAGAGCAGTGGTAGTGATGCCAATCTTGATGATTATGACACGGAGGACTACTAACAATCACGACTCATGAGCTATGAGATTCTTCCATCTACGGTTCTAGTATCTACCCTATGGCTATTTTGTATTTGTCATTGGCATTCCCACCTATAGTATCAATGACTCTAACTCAGTATCTATCTACAATGTAATACATTTTGATTTTGATGACTTGATGAGATTGAGAATGCTGCAGCTTATGTTCTAATTTCCTGTGTGTTTAGTTTTTTTCATTTGATCATCAATGATGTTACAATGTATTATGTTACATGTTTTGTATCATGTAAATCTTTTAGTTTCTAACAAAATATGAATCTTTATGTCTATATTTCATTTTTGTCTGTGTAATTTTCAAAATAAAATCATATATATAAATATATATACGTGTCCTCCGTGTCCTGTTTCCAAGAGTCGTGCTCGTGTCGGGTACTTGTATTTTCGTGTCCCGTGCCCAAGTGTCTGGTGACTTAGATTAAATGTGTTATATTTTAATGTTGACTAAATGAGCACTTTTTCCTAAAGTTAAAAGTGAAAATAATTTCAATGATGGTCTTTTAATCCTGCCCATCCATCTCATTGAGAGAGTGAGGGTTGATCTCAGCCCTTGATCTCTTTGAAGATAGGGTTTTTGCTTTCTCATTGAGACAAAAGGAAGTCAACTTGGTGGTTGGGCACATTATGTACTTGAGAGAGGGCGATTTGCAGGAGAGAGAAGCGAATTGCTTGAGGGTTTGCTAGAGGCGAATTGCAAAGAAGAAAGAGGAGAGTTTTTGCAAGTGGATCGACTTGCTTCCTGAGTGTTTTTGCAAAGGCCGTGCTATAGATCTAAGAGAGCCATACGTGTGACGCAGAGATAGCACAGTTGGGCCGTACGATTTGCGCAGAGCTTGTTTGTTGGGAAGAATTTTCGTTGGGGTTTCCTTAGCCATTGTTGTAAATCAATCTACTCTATAAGAGAGCTCTATATTTTCTATTGCATAATAAAATCCACAAACTGAAGAATTGGTTTTCCCACATTGGGTTTTTCCAGGGATTATTTTACCCAAAAAATTCTGGTGTCTCTCATGTGATGTGATTGTTGTTACCTTCTACACTGTTCCTAATATTTATTTCTGATGTGTGATTTTATTTTGTGAAAAACCCTAGCTGTAACTGTTAAACTGCAAATTCAGATTTATTATTTGGTGAAGTATAAAAATTGTTGAAGTTTTTGTTCATCTTGTTGGGATTTAGTGGATTCACAAAGAGAACACCAAATATATAGGTAACCTCGGGGATAAAACACTTTATAAGAGAGATAAAGAAAATCACAAGATGAGTTGACACAAATAGGAGTGTGAGTCATGTAATTATACACAACTCGAGTGTGGCATCCCTTCAAGAAGGTGTTATGGGCCAACATAATAAGGGCACACACTGCAAGAGGGTATTGGACCTACATACCAAGTTTGAGTAGCTTGGCCTTAACCACAAGCCTAGTATAAAATAAATGAAATAAAACATGGCCTTAGCCATAATTACAAGTACATAGTGATATAGATTAGACCAATAATTCCAAAACCCCCTTATTAGCTTTCAGTTGCTCCAAAAGTGTTTTCAACTAGCTATCAAAGTATTTCATGTGACATGAAGGGCTTGTGGTCCACTAGCCCCTTTGTTGTATTTTGATTGGCTTGCATTTAAAGAGCTTAGTGGATGTAAGTTCGCCTCGGGATCAATGTTAGGGAGGCACGCTACAAGATGCAGTAATCCACAAACCTGATGGTTTAATATCTTCTACAAGGCTGCACTTATTGAGGAGGATGGTGGCTTAGGACATGTCCAGAAACCATCTTGGAGGAGGGCATTATGAACTTGGAGGTTGGGCATGTATTCCTAGGAGCATTGGAGCCACCTTGCACATAATGTTGAGAAAAGCTTGAACTGAGGAGCCATTGTTGGAGGATGCACCATCTTGCTTAGAGAGCATGAGATAGCCTAGGGTTTACTTGTGGATTTAGTCCATGTTTTATTGTTGACCTCCATCACCTACTCTATATATAAAGTGGGGAGAGTGTCTTCGTAATGAATCACTCTTAGAGAGCATGTCTTTGAGATTGTTAGTTGGTGTGATGCTAGCTATGTGAAGGATCTTGGAAGCACATGTATTTACTGTTGTAACAAGGATTAATGCATGTGGGATGCACGTGTCAGGGTTCCTTGGCTTCTAAGATGCAAGTGAAGAGTGTGTGAAGGTTGTGTCATGCCAGTGCTTGGGGTTGGATACTGAGTGTGATGCTAGCTTGTTGTTGAGCTCCTTGGAGAAGCTTGTGTAGCTTGGTGGGATGCCTTGCCAGGCCGTTTTATTGTCGGTTAGGGTTTCCAATGATTGTGGATGCCCTAGCTAGGAATTGGCAAGCTTTGGAGATGTAATTGTTTGGGATGAGCTGAGAGGGCTTGTTGTACCAGCTTGGGATGAGCTGAGGTATTCTGCTTTATTTTCATTATTGTGATAATATGAAGTTGTACCATTGTTGTCTTGAGTTCTGTACTTGCAGATCTGATTTTCAGATGCAATTTTTATTTGTTATTGTGCAAGTTTCGTGATTGTTTGGATAATGCTAACTTTTTTCGATAGAAAGGATGAGAAATGTTGAGTAATTTGACATGCCTTAAATGAAACTTCAGATCTAAAATGTGCTCTTATATTTCCATTCGTAATGAATATAATTCTCAGATCTGCACATTTCATTAGATCATGCCCTGCATATTTGATTAGATCATGCCCCAAGGGCTGTTGTATTGATCTAGTGTTGAAGTATTTTGTGATGTTTATCTAAGTTAAACTTGCCTAAACTAATGGTGGACAGATTTGAGATATTTGTAGGTGTATTTTTTAATATTTCGGGTCATCCCTAAGGCTGAAATTTCAATGTGATATATCTGTGACCTCATTCAAGTGGGGGAAATTTCAGATTGGACAATTTTTTTAAATTTCAACACCCCCTTGAGTTTAACAAGGGGTCACAAAGAGAAGTCACTACAACACAAGWTTTACTCCCCCCCCACCATAATGTTGAGTAGACGACCATATCAACCCCCATGAACTCCATGTCTCTCTTTCAGAAAGCCATCAAGATTATGAAGAACTGAGACTGAGCTCCAAARGGTTTTAGGTGTGTTACCACCTCGATGGGCATGAGGTCTTGAGCATTTTGACTAAATGATGCTTGTAGAACCTTTTTGTCAAACGATCTTTTCTCAGAGTAGGACTTTACACGAGTTATGGCATTATTCACTCTTTGAGGCAAAGGTCACCTATCTGGCGGCATATTTCTACATTAATGAGGTAAAGACAGCCCAAAGGAGGACGATTTAGCACATGATCCCTTGGTTCAAGGTCAAAGACTTAGAATGAGGATGAGCGACTTGTTTAAAATGAGGAGATACGGCACTTCATTGATTGTTTCAAGATCAAAATGTCAACATCAAAGGGAGAACTCCACATAGGAGGAAGGGAAATCATATTTTATTGTCACCTTGATGAGGGCATCCTAAATTTAGGGGTTGTTACAACAACCATTTCCTTTCTTACTACACATTCTCCACTTTGCAATAAAGATTTGGTGACACTTGGCATCATTCAAGGAAAGCGCTCATGTTAGAGGATAAGTGGCACATGGTGACCTCAAAACCCATTGTAACCTACAAGTGTAGTGCCCTAGGGTTTTTGCCTATTATATTATTAGTTTATGCTTATTTTATGCTAAATAGTTGTGAAATGACTTCCAATCACTGAATTGTAGACACTTGTCTGGTTAGCATCTATAGGTTCTAAGCACTTGAGTCCATTGTAATAATCTCCAAGAAGGCAATGTACACGAAGTAGACCGGTAATACTAAAGTAGCCCAACACCTTCTTGTTGATGTTTTGGTAGTTGCGGGAGGTACTAACCTCCAAGTGTAACCTTTGTACTTAGAATAGAATATTCTAGAAGTAAGAGAACCATTAGACAGATTTGTGGAAACCCTAGAAGAGAAGTCGGCCCAAGGAGAATAATAATAAAGAAATAGAAAACCCTGAAAGAGAAGTCGGCCCCACCAGAAAAAGTCAAAGTAAATTATTTTTGCCAGAAAAGACAGGCCGACCCTGTGGGAAAAGTTCACTTGCAGATTAAGTATAAATAAGGTGACACCTTAGCTCATTTGCACACACACTCACTAAGCCAATGCACAAGTCTAAGGAGTAATTGTAGTGGCAGCTAGGGCGCAAGTTTGGAGAGTTGCAATTGTTGTTGGAGAGGTCGCAAGTCTGGAGGAATAGTGTAGCAGTCTTTTTGGTATCTCTCTTGTGCTTCTCTTGGTGTAAGGTACGTTATCTTTGTATGGTTATTGTGTTGTTGCTGCAGCAGTATTGTGGCTAGGGTTTATCTGTTGGTTCTAGTGTGGACTTGTCAAAATCATTCTATCTAAGAAAAGGTTAGTGTGCTCAGGGGTGGCATAGTGAATGCCTATGGTTGGGTGACAATGATGTGACATTGTCTATGGTTAAACAAGCAGACCAAACTTTTAACATGGAATCAGAGCTAGTTTTCGTCATAACAGTCTAACCGTTGGAAGGAAGATCCTCAGTTTCCCCCATTGTCAAGCTCGTTGAGCACTTACTAAACCCACTAAAAAGGTCCCCTAAGTAGGGTGCATCTTTTCCCTGGATTAAATTTGCAAATTTTTGAAGTTGAGAAATTAGGGTTTCCTCATAAAACCCTAGGTCTACAGTACCAGTTGCAGTTTCTGGGTGCCATTTCCTTCATGCCAGTTGCAGCACCAATTGTAGTTCCCCAATGAAGTTTTTGTAAAACGTTGGGACTAATTTTTGGTTGTCCCGATGCACCTTACCCTAGCGCATCTCTAGCTATTTTCAAATTGCAAGTTGGAGCACTTTGAAGTTTTTGGATTCGTCATTGCTTGTCGCTGTTGTCGGATGGTGTCGCTGTTGTCGGAGGTACGTACTTGTATATGTTTAAATTGTATCATTATCTTAAGGGTATTTGCAGGAGAAAGGATCTTTTGTCCAAGCAACAATTGTAGATCCAAAGGCATCTCAAATCCAGCACATTCAGAGGAACAACGCACTCCAGTTTTGATTGTTTTGATATATTATGGCATTATTGTGATCTTTTGAACATCTAGTTGTATTCTAATCTATTGAAGTTATGACTATCATTTACTAACCTCTGGTCAAAGTTAAAGTTATAAGTTGACTCTCGTCAAAGTATTAGATTGATTGAAGTTGAGATTTTTAAGTTTACTTGCATTATATTCTCTAACTCAGATTTATGTCAAGAAAGCATATTGTCTTAGTATAGGGGATGGGTTGGAGAGAATACTTGTCATCTTGCGTGAAGGAGACTCGAAAGAAAAGCAACAACACTCATTCTTGAAGATAAGACTCTAGGTTCCAGGTTTGATTGATTAAATTGATAAGTTTCCAATTTGCACATATCAAATTTGATAATTGCTACATTACAAGTAAACACTATAGCTGCGACAGCAATCCTTGAAAGGTTTTATTACTATTGATATAAATGCTTATTGTACTTGTTTGCAAGATGAACTAACATCTCCTCTAGGAGATACTTCTTGTTTTGCTTCCAAGCAAGTCACCTTGGTAATGATATGTTGATTACCATGAAATTGTCTTTTATTCTCATCAACATAGATATGTTCTTACGAAAATGTTATTATATTGAAAATACCTTTTTTCTTGTTGCTCTTGTCTCAGGCACGTTATCTTATAAATTCCATGGAGGTTACCATGGAGATATTGTTGTTCTTGTTTTCTTGTTCCAGGCAGGTTACCGTGAAGGAATGGTTAATCACAACACTAGAAGAGTGTTATTCCTATTTCTTATTATTGTATTTTTTATTTTGGCTCTTGTTCCAAGCAGGTCACAAGTGATAGCTTTGAGAAGGAGCTACTAAGACGATTGTCCTTGTTATTGTTTTTATTATTATTATAAGAGTTTATTCTTGTCTATTGTTTTCCCTTGTTGTCGGTCTTGTTCCGGGAAGGTCACAGGTGATAACTCTAAGGGAAGCTATAGTGACGGTTGCAGGAGGCAACATATTAGATGGCCTCTAGTTTGAGACATGGAGCAAACTATCCAGAGAAGAAGTTGTATACTCGACCACATACATCCATGTACAAAAGAAAAAGAGGACAAAGAAGGGTACTTTTTTTAGTATCTCATATGGAGATTGATTGTAGGGAGCAGAAGGCTCCAAAAATGACCGAACAATTCCCTCTAGTGCAGTTGATCACTTTTCAGATCATCAAGAAGAGTTAGTAGACCAGAAGGGCCTACCCAGAATCGTTGCAGTAACTAGGAAGAGACCAGCATAGTCATGTGACACTTTGCAGGATGCAAAGACATATAGCATTAATAAGCCATATCATGAGGACCAGATGGCTCCACCAGTGGTGAGGCTGGCGGCCACACCTAGTACCGGCTCAGAAGGAGCTAGAGTTCAAAGGGAGTCAACCCTCACGATCCAGTAGGGAGGAGCAGCCTCCCCAAGACCATTCATAGGAGATTTCAGAGGAAATCATCACATACAGAAAGAGCAGATGGCTCCGAATATTATATAGACTCAAAGGGAGTCAAGCTTCAGAGGGAGCATGGAGACTCAGAGTGAGTCTAATTTCAAAGAGAGTCAGTGGCTTAAAGACTTTCATTCAAAAAGTATTCCTCCTCAGATTCAGATGGAAGAGAGAGACATATTCCAAGACTAGCAGACAGATGCCATGAGTTGAGGAGGCTAGAACCTTCTAGGAGATGTGAGATCTCCTGGGAGGATTGCCTTGCTTCAGTAGACCTTGCTACAGTGATAGAGGAGGAAGTCAGTCAGAAGGACTGGGTTATGGATCTTTTCCTTGGTTCTGAGACCAGAAGGGAACTCAGTGGTGCCTTCCAAGTTGATCTACAAGATCAAGCATGTTGCAGATAACATTATAGAGATGTCCAAAGCTTGATTTGTAGCCAGAAGATTCTCCCAGCAAGAGGGAGAAGATTATGACGAGACACTTGCTCCAATAGTCAGAAGAAGTATACATAGAGAAGCCACAAGATACATGAGAAGGAGTCTCATGTCTACACATTGAAGAAAGCTTTGTATGGACCTAGGGTATGATATGTCAGATCAGACAGTTTCCTGATGAGCTTGAGCTTTACCAAGAGTAGAGCAGATTCCAACCTGTACTTCAAGGTTGTGGATGGTGGACCAGTGATACTACTATTATATGTAGATGACTTGTTTCTAACAGGAGACAAGAAGCTCGTCATTGATAGTCAGAGAAAGCTTCTTGCAGAGTTCGAGATGAAAGACCTAGGCATGATGCATTATTTCTAGGTCTAGAGATCTGGCAGAGACCGAGTGAGATTTTCCTTAACCAAGGAAAATATGCGATAGAGATTCTGAAGAGATTCAGAATGATGGATTGTAAAGCCATGACTACTCCAATGGTGACAAATCTGAAGTTATTAAGTGACACATCTTCAGAGACAGTGGATGCCACCATTTATAGACAAATGATGGGTTCATTGATGTGCTTAACGAATACGAGGCCAAATATATGTTTTGTGATGAACACATTGTGTCAATGTATGGTTGACCCGAGACGTGTTCACTTGATTGCAGCAAAACATGTGATGAGGTACCTGAAGGGTACAATTGATTATGGACTCCGATATGCTTCAGATCGTGAGATAATCCTACAAGGCTTTATTGATTCAGATTGGGCCAGTAATGTTACAGACCAGAAGAGTACAATTGGATGTTGCTTTAGCATGGGATTAGCTATGATCTCATAGTTCAAAAGGAAGCAAACTATTGTGGTGCTCAGTACGGCTGAGGCAGAGTATATTGCAGCCTGTTCAACTAGCAGTGAAGCAGTGTGGCTTCGAAAGTTGCTTATAGGATTGTTTGATCTCAAGTTAGAGGCGACTTGTATTTGGTTTGACAACCAGAGTTGTGTGAAGTTGACAAACAATTCGGTGTTCCATGACAAGTCCAAGCAAATCGAGATCAAGTACCATTATATCAGAGATATGGTACAGAGGGGAGCAGTTAAGCTCCAATATGTCGCTACAAATGAGCAGATAGATGATGTGTTGACCAAGCCTCTGTCGAGAGTGAAGTTTGTGTACTTCAGAAACAAGCTTGGTTTGTCCCTAGTAAGAGGGAGTGATGAGTTACATATGTGATTCTAGGGCAGCAGCTTCAACATGTGACAGTGGTAGCGAGTAGTCATTCATGAGCACGTTACGGCTACTCCAGTGAAAAATTCTGGTGATGGTTGCTCTATGGCAGAGGGCAGATGGCAGCCTCTACAGGAGTAGAGGAGTTTTGCAAAATCTTTAAGGAGGACTTATGCCTTGTTGCATGTATGTCGAGCTCAGTTGTCACAAATGTTTGGTATGTGGATAGTGGCACTTCTTGTCATATGACCGGGCGCAGGAAGTTCTTTAGTAGAATGCAGGAGGGAGGCGTGAACATTCATATTGAGTTGGGAGATAATGTGCATTAAAAGGCACAAGGCATAGGCACTGTGTCATTTCAAAGGGAGTTGGGTAAACCACTCTACTTTGTTGATGTATTGTATGTTCTTGGTCTTACCAAGAACCTCATTTTAGTTTCGACCCTGGAGGATAAAGGGTTTGAGGTGACCTTTCGTGGAGGAAAGGTGTACATTAGACCAAAGGGGTCTACGGCCAGGATGGATAAGGTGACTGGGGTTCCTAGTGACAAAGTGTACAGATTACATTTTGGGCCGACGAAAGCATTAGTCAGCAGCAATACAAATTTCGATGAGTTGTGGCAAAGACAATTGGGGCATCTACATTTTGGTGCATTAGGGAATTTGAGACAGGGAATTACAGGAATGCCTCAGGTTGCAGCAAAGAGGCATGACCCTTGTAAGGATTGCGCTTTGGGAAAATATGCCCGCAGATCATTTCCACCTAGTGAGCATAGGTCCTAGCGGATCTTGGATCTAATCCATTAGGATGTTTGTGGTCCTATGAGTGTGCAGTCATTTAGTGGCTTCAGCTACTACATGATATTTACTGATGCCTACTCCACGAAGACCTGGATATATTTCCTTAAGACCAAGGATGAGGTCTTTGACAGGTTCAAGGACTCCAAAGCTCTAGTGGAGAATCAGTCTGGTAGGAAGATCCAGGTACTTAGATCAGATAATGGGGGTGAGTACACCTCTAATGATTTCTTGGAGTATTCTGTTGTTGAGGGGTTACCGATGTTTTTATGGGCAGAGGCCTGTCGCACAGTTGTATACATACAAAACAGGAGTCCCCATACTATTCTAGGGAAGTTGACACCCGAGGAGGTTTATACAGGTACGAAGCCATATGTGAGTCATCTTCACATCTTTGGGAGTGCCTGTTACTGTCATGTCCGTTCAGAGAAGAGGACAAAGTTGGACACCACAGGAGAGAAGGGGTTACAGTTGGTTACAGTGAGGTCTCCAAGGCCTACCACATCTTTGTGCCAGCACGCAGGAGGATAGTGGTATGCAGGGATGTGCAGTTCAAGGAGGAGCGAGCCTTGAGGAGATCTAGAGATGAGATATGCCAGATAGAGGACCAGCGGGGACAAGACTCGAGGCAAAAGAGTGAGGAGGCACATGTACAGAGTATAAGGTCACAGACACAGGATACATGTACAGGTACAAGTGTCGGCAGGGAGACTAGTGGACAAGACAGTCGGGAGACTGATGAGGATGAGCAATGTTTCATTGTTCAACAAGATATAAACACTAGGCCATGGCCTAAGTCGTACAGGTCCACAGTTAGTGAATCTAGACAGGTAGGACCTCTATAGAGATCCTTCAGACATAGTAGACGACCAGATAGATTCAGGTATATTGCACTCATGACAGAGCTTAAAGATGTCGAGCCTTCCACTTATGAGTAGGCTGCACAGCATGGAGTGTGGCAGGAGGCCATGATGGAGGAGTATGCCTCCATTATGAAGAACGATGTATGGGAGGTGGTGCCCAGGCCAGAGGGAAAACGGGTGGTTGGTTCCAGATGGATATACAAAGTCAAGCATGCAGTGGATGGAAGCATGGAGAAGTATAAGTTGTGCTTCGTAGCCAAGGGGTTTGAACTTTGCACAGAAAGAGGGAGTCGATTACAAGGAGACTTTTGCCCCGATGGCTAGATATTCATCCATCTGAGCAGTGATTTCATTAGCAGCAAAGATGGGTTTGCGCGTTCATCAGATGGACGTGAAGACTGCCTTCCTCAACAGATTTATTGAGGAAGAAGTCTACATTGAGCAGCCTGAGGGTTTTGAGGTTAGAGAAAAGGATACGCATGTTTGCAAGTTGAGACGAGCCTTGTATGGGCTGAAGCAGGCACCTCGGGCGTGGTACTCGAGGATCGACAATTATTTGAGAGGGATGGGTTTCCAGCGTAGTGAGGCTGATCCGAACCCCTATTTTCTAGCAAGTGAGGTGCCTCTTCATGAGGAACAGAAAAGGGAGTTTGAGGAGCTTTCAGGGCTTTAAACCCAGGTACCAGTCCCACTTAGACTCTTGCTAAGCCAACAAAAGTGATTGATACGTGATGCTTAAGTTAAACAATTTTGAGCATTAACATGGGCAAATCTCCGAAGCATCTCACTCTTCATGGAGATCACAAATCGCCTCTTGGTGTAAATTTTATATATCAAGATAAAGAATTCTTAGCAAAAAGCCACTATAAGAAGAACATAGTGATCAAATGTCATTGATTGAAATCCATGGGCCTCTTTTGGTTTGTCCATTTCTTTTTGCAGTAGCTCTTACCAAACTTTTCCTTGAGAAAAAAATTAACATACCATATATTATATTGTAACAGAAAACAGTGAACAGTAACACAATACCTTTTCCTTTACTTGCTAGAAAGGTTTACACTTGTCCTAATTCTCCATTTAACTTTGCATCCAAGCTTCCTGACTTATCCACCAGAAAATATTGGACCACTTGACAAAGACAATTATATTATAAGACCAGAAACTCCTTTTGTCCTGGCATATGTCTTTCCTGATAATATCATAGAGGAATCCTACAGAGAAAAATTATCATGAAGTATGTTTTACCCTAATATCCCTCATGATGTATCATGATGCATTTATGAGCTTAATATCCCTCATAAAGGTGAAGATACTTCTGATTCAAAAAAATCCTACCATTCCTTCTATCTATTTCTTTATTCTAGTTATAAAGTTTTGCTTATGTCAATTTGTTCATATGGTATTTGCCAAACTATCAAGACCTTCCATACAAACCAAAAAGCCTATGCATGTGATATGGGAGATGATAACAGAAAAACTTCAAAACACCAAAACTGAATAAAACCAACCTGCTCTAACTCCAATTTGTCCCCCTTGAGCTTAGCAAAAACCACTGGATATCCCTTTTGCTTTGTCCAAGAGTCCATTAGCTCATTCACAGACTCTCCTGACTCTTCTGAAAGGACGGCCCATAAATCTTCAGTCCTTGCATTTTTCCAAGCATACCTCTTGACATAAGCATTGAGGCCTTTCTGAAAAGAGTAAAAAGCTATTAGTTTCAGAAGGCATACCTGAATTAAACTGCAACAGAGACTATCATAATAAAAGAACTAGGGAAAATACAGATGCAGTAGTGACAACAATATAAGAACAATACAATGATGTTTTAGACATGCAAATAGAAATTAAAAGGTCTATGCATAACAAATGAAAATCAATGTAAATTTAGATTCTTTTCAACTCCATATCGACTGGTATATTTGAAAGTTTACATGCCTTGGCTCCTCAATATTGATGTTACTTGGTCTATCACTGTACTGCCAAATTAAATTTATTTTCCACCAATGTCGAGTAATTCCTATTCTCAAGGGTGCAGTATCACATGGAAAGTAATACTCCAGTGGCACTTTTCTCCCTTCGTTTATTTCATCTCTACAAGTTTCAATTTGAGAAAGGATAAAACATCAAATCCTGGGTTGCATGAGCAGTTAACCATGTCGATATTGTTGAGATTTGGGTACCTTGGAAAGTGGTCCCCTTGTGTTTGTGAGCTTCTAAACACATGAGAGAAGTACTGTGTACCTTGTACCATGTACTTTATGTCTAATTTCACTTAGACTTAAGAGATTTAAGTCAAAAGTGAAATTTGGTCATTTTAGCCTAAAGTGACAATTAATTTACAAAGTGGGTGAATTAATAGACATAAAGTGAAACTATGGAAACTTAAGTAAAGTGGGTTTTGAGTTGAGATTTAGATGAGATGATCTCAACCATTGATTAGGGATGAGATGAGATGATCTCATCCACCCAACTTTTAGGTTTCCTTATGCATCCTTAAGGAGGGCACAAGAGGCAAAGGAGAGGTCATTCACTCATTTGTTCACTCCAAGAGTTTGAGAGAGAGCAAGAGGATGAGGTTTCAGGGATTGGGAGAGGAAAGCTTGGGCGCCTTCTTGCATGGAGGGCTCATGAAGGCTTAGTGCCTAGTTTATTTATTGAGGAGCTTCCAGTTCTGAGGAGGGTGCACTTGAGGAGGAGGGTGCATCATCAGTGGGGAGTACTTAGAGAACTCGGATTGCAGTGAGGTCTAGAGGCTACACTTCAGTATCAGAGCACTGTGGAGGGGTTTTTTGTTCAGAGTTTTCAGTTGGCATTTGGCTCACTGTCAGTGGTCTTGGCAGCTTTTATGGGGGGCGCACCATCCTAGGGCACTCTTGCTTGGTTTGGACTTGTATTTCAGCTTGGATCAAATTGTTATTGTATCAGGTTCATCTATATTTTGTACTTGTTATATTCCACCATCTATTCTCCTCATATATAGACATATATTCCAAACTGGTTTTCCCCGGGGGGGGTTTTATCCAGGTTCATGTTGACCAAAAATACATGTGTTCAATTTCATGTAGTGTAGAACTGCTTTATTTTCAGCTGTAAAGAACTCTAGGTGTGTTACATTTATTTTAGTATGCATGTGCTAACCCTTGGTGACTAAAACTACATGTTAGAGCACCTAAAATTGTGAATGTAACTGTAACAAATCAGCAAGAAGTTCATGAACTGTTGGCTGTCCTAGAACAGCAGCAAAACCTTCATTGACAGTTGAAACTTAGAGTTAGCTTGAGGTCAAAGACAGACCTAGTTGGCAGTTTGATAGGACCTGGAAAATCTTCATGGTATTAGAGCTGAGGTGGCTGATTTTTGAGTAGTTTGGACAGCATAGGAGTGGGTTGTTATATACATCTTCTTGGAAGATTTTGTGGACAGCCATGGACAGTTTTTAGTGGCTGCTTGTGGGCAGAATTTTGTAGAAGATTGTAGAGCAGTTTGTGCACAGTTTGGACAGCCTCTTTTCACACCTGCGTGGACAGGAGTGAGGTTCTATTTTACGACCTATTTCACACCTATATTGCTAGGAGTGAGGTCGGAATTCGCTTGCCTCTTTTCACACCTGTGTTGACAGGAGTGAGGCAGCGTTCCTTTGCAATTTGAGCATCAGTTGGAGTGCAGTGTGGCAAACATGTCAGCATCTCAGATGCGTGTGGAGGACARGCTAATTGGGGCTAGCAATTGGTTGCCTTGGAAAGCAAGGATAGCCTTTGTCTTAGAGGACCTCAAACTATGGGATATAGTTGAGGTGCCTGTTCCTGCTATTCCTGTTACTGCTCCCATCTTGGTGGCAGAGTTCAAGAAGAGGAACAACAAGGCAAAGAGGACCATATGTGATGCAGTGCGGGATCATATCATTCCCCACTTGACTGGGAAAGATTATGCATATGAGATGTGGGCATCTCTATGCAAACTTTATGAGAGCTCTAATGAGAACCGGAAGTTGGTTCTTCATGATCGACTGAGGGGCATTCGTAGGCTCGAGGATGAGTTAGTTACTTCCTTCCTTGGTCGATACACCCAGATCAGAGACGAGCTTGGAGCCGTCGGAGAGGTGGTGAACCCCAACTCTATGGTGAGGACAGCTTTGAACAGCTTCACCAAACCATGGGGTCCATTCGTTCGCGGCATTGCTTCCAGGGAGGCCATGCCCACATGGTAGAGGATGTGGGATGACTTCGTCCAGGAGGAGACTAGACTTGTGGCAGAGGCTTCTGGACGGCATCAGCAGCAGAGTGACGAGGACCTTGCTCTTTGGACAAAGGGCAAGAAGAATACCGGTCGGGGACGTCGCCAGGGTCCCAAGTTTGGGGCCCCACCACAGGGAGGAGAGAACAGCAGTGGGACGAAGTGAGATATGAGCTCAGTGAGATGCTTTGCTTGTAGGGATTTGGGTCACTATGCAGGACAGTGTCCCAAGAAGAAGAAGCAGCAGCATGATGTTTCAGCAACGACAGCAGAGGAGCTTGAGTTCGATGAGCAGTTTGCGAGGGAGTGTGCATTCGTGACTACTTTGCCCGCTGTTACACCATCCAGCATTAGATGGGGAGGCAGAGTTGAGGAGGATCGACTGACTCATAGCAGTGATTCAGAGGGAGATCAGACTCAGTTTCCTTGGACACCTTCTTCAGAGGGGGTGACTGGTCCACACGGGATAACTTCAGTTTCAGAGTTGCCAAGCAGACAGAGAGTTGGTGCTACAGCTTCAGAGCATCAGAGATTGATGAGGAGGAGCGGCAGGGCACCACGGAGGCTTGAGCCTCACTTGGCTACAGAGACGGGCAGATCAGTTTCTGGATCCACTTCAGGTGGAAACTACTTGGCGAGAGGCCAAGTTGAGGATCTTGGTGAGATGTCGAGATCTTGGTACTCTCGGTGAGATACCAAGAGAGTGACTCTTGGTGAGATGCCAAGAGATAGAAATCTTTGGTGGGAGACCAAGGTGGAGATCTTTGGTGTGATGTCAATATCTAGGTGATCTTGGATAGGTGGAGAGACACTTCCATCTATGGATCACGCAGATTGAGCAGATCTGTGTTAGACTACTTTCATTGATCAGGGTACAGCCATACTCACCGAGTATATGTCAGAAGGCAACCATGTCCACTATAGGGATGATATTGGTGGTGACGGGCACTTTCCTCGGTAAGAGGGAGTGTTGAGATTTAAGTACCTTGGAAAGTGGTCCCCTTGTGTTTGTGAGCTTCTAAACACATGAGGGAAGTACTTTGTACCTTGTACCATGTACTTTATGTCTAATTTCACTTTGACTTAGGAGATTTAAGTCAAAAGTGAAATTTGGTCATTTTAGCCTAAAGTGACAATTAATTCACAAAGTGGGTGAATTAATAGACATAAAGTGAAACTATGGAAACTTAAGTAAAGTGGGTTTTGAGTTGAGATTTAGATGAGATGATCTCAAACATTGATTAGGGATTAGATGAGATGAACTCATCCACCCAACTTTTAGGTTTCCTTATGCATCCTTGAGGAGGGCGCAAGAGGCAAAGGAGAGGTCATTCACTGATTTGTTCACTCCAAGAGTTTGAGAGAGAGCAAGAGGATGAGGTTTTAGGCATTGGGAGAGGAAGCTTGGGCGCCTCCTTGCATGGAGGGCTCATGAAGGCTTAGTGCCCAGTTTATTTATTGAGGAGCTTCCAGTTCTGAGGAGGGTGCACTTGAGGAGGAGGGCGCACCATCAATGAGGAGTACTTAGAGAGCTCAGATTGCAGTGAGGTCTGGAGGCTACACTTCAGTATCAAAGTACTGTGGAGGGGTTTTTTGTTCAGAGCTTTCAGTTGCCATTTGGCTCAGTTTCAGTGGTCTTGGCAACAATTCTGGGGGGCGCACCATCCTATGGCGCTCTTGCTTGGTTTGGAATTGTATTTCAGCTTGGATCAAGCTACTATTGTATCAGCCTATCAAGTTCATCTATATTTTGTACTTGTTGTATTCCACCATCTATTCTCCTCATATATAGACATATATTCCAAACTCATTTTCCCTGGGGGGGGTTATCCAGGGTCATGTTGACCAAAAATACCTGTGTTCAATTTCATGTGTGTTAGAGTGTAAAACTGCTTTATTTTCAGCTGTAAAGATCTCTAGGTGTGTTACATTTATTTTAGTATGCATGTGCTAACCCTTGGTTACTAAAACTACATGCTAGAGCACCTAAAATTGTGAATGTAACCGTAACAAATCAGCAAGAAGTTCCTGAACTGTTGGCTGTCCTAAAACAGCAGCAAAACCTTCATTGACAGTTGAAACTTAGAGCCAACTTGAGGTGCAAGACAGACCTATTTGGCAGCTTGATAGGACCTGGAAAATCTTCAGATATGACATTAACTACCAAGTAGTAATATATTCACTCTATTACTCTAACTACTGGAGACAGGGACAGTGTTTCCTTAGGCCCTAGGGTAATCTTGCTTTGTGATAGATGATTAGATCCATTTCCATACTTTATTGGACAATTAAAATTTTCTTCTCTATCTTCCCTCATTCTAGTATCATAAAGTGAACTTAACTGATGCCCAACCATTGTAACTATAACAATGCATCAAATTTTCTTCTTAGGCTTCATTATTTTGTTTCTCCAACTTGTAACTTAGGACAGGTGGTAAACCATTTACCTATTTTACAAGTTAATCAACCCTCTACTTGGATATTTTCAAAATTGTGTTTTCCCTATTTCTGAAGAAACTCTTCACCACATTTTATTAGCCTGCAGATATGCTTTTCAGATTGCTGCAGCATGAATTGTGTGGTCATGAAATGACTTTCATTTTATTTTTGGGTGTGACCACTAGTATTTCTCTTGTTTTTCCTCTGCACTTCAATGGAGGACAATCATCACTATGTGGTAATGATTCATCCCAGGAAACGACAGCCAATTCAAAACTACGTAACTGATGACTTGCAGGCAAATTAGGAGAAAATGATCTTGGCCACATTAATGCACCTTTTTGCATAAACACTCAGCGAACTGGCCAAAAAGGAAAGCAGGATTCACCTCAACAATGTGGATGGTGGACCTCAAGAACTCTAGATGCTATCCATTGCATGTACCCACCATCATAATGATGGTGTTTCACAATGGACTCCCGAAATTTGTGTGCCTTTGAACATTTCCTAACATAGCAAACTAACAACAACCACCATTGGTGTTTTCTGTTCATTTGTTGCCGTGCTTTTGGCGGCTATCGTGAAAATGGGCTCGACAGGTGCTGCAATCTTTACCATTCATTTCAGTGCAGTGTCCAGTTTCTCATACCTTGTCACCTTATCCAGTATACACTGCATATTAATGCAGGCCAACGGAAAAAAAAATGCATGTACATAAAAGAAAGCCAAGATTGAGCCAAAAAGACAATGTAAAATACATCAAAGTTAAACAATAGAGGGACAAACTAGAGTTTGGAATGCATTTGTTTTACAGACAGCAGATGAAATTGATTTTGGTGAAAAGTTGCCACGGTTTCTTGCTGAAGACAACGATCCTTTACACCTTTGATCTTTGTTTCTTCGTCTTTTTTGTGCAGATGTTGTGACTGACTTTTAGCTACAAGCCAAAACAGATGGCCACAGGCCTCAAGAAGAAGATTGTTCAAGCCACAAGACTGAAAGCAGAAATGGACCAGACTGGAGATGGATGGGGAGGAGGCAAGATTTGATGCAGGAGGTGGCTCAAGGGTTTTTATAGATCTGGTAATGATCTCATGACCAGTGGAAGATGGCGAGAAAGATCCAAAATGATAGGTAAGCTTAATCCCTTTTCATTTGTTATGCATATTTCTGAGTAATGTATGGATCGTAGGGTTTTAACAGGGGCCAAAACATTATCCAGCACATGTGGAACTTGGGAAATATGTTTACTAGCCCAAAAAATTGGGTCATACCAACCCCAACTATATCACCAACATGGAATGAGATATTCAATGTAGAAATGCAATCAATGCAGAGGCCAGAGGTAGGTAGATCCTCTCTGACATCGAATTGGGTGGATGGGAAGGGAATGCAGGATCATTACAAGGTTTCATTGTCCACCTTGAATACGCCCTGTGCAAACTTTAGTTCACCACCCTATGTCTTGAAACCTCCCCACATTCCTGCAACAAGGCAAGGATCTCCAACGTTAGACATTTACAGTCACCAGGTTACTCTACGTGGGGTTTGAAGCTATCAGAGGCAGAGTTATGTGAAGGTTATTCTCTCGGCCATTCAAATCTGGGTGTGAATGATAAGAGCAGTGTTTTAAAACTCGAACTTGGCCTCGGGATCGGTCGAGGGTCAACTTGGACTCAGACTTGGACTCGGGATTGACTCGGTTTTACTAAAAAATACTGAAAATATTTAAATTTAATAAAAATAATATATTTAAACATTCCAAACCATTAGAGAAAAAATATTCAAAGTCTACTCATGTACATTGTATATAATGTTAAATTTGGCAGCATTGATAGTCATTCTCCAATGAGAGGCCATATGGGCCACCCTGAGGCTAGCCAAGGAGATTTGGAGAATCAACCAGTCTTGTGAGGTATTGGCAAAAGCCAGGGGGGAACGTACAACCTCTGTGAGTCAAACCAGAAGTCAGGATGAATGAGATGCTATGTAAGTATAATGCAAAAGTCAGGGGGAATGTACAACCTCTGTGACTCAAACCAAAAGTCAGGATGAACGAGATGCTATGTAAGTCTAATGCAAAAGTCAAGGGGAACGTACCACCTCTGTGAGCATAGACAGTCTAGTGCAAAAGTCATGGGGTACGTACAACCTCCGTGAGCATAGATAGACTAGTGCAAAAGTCAGGGGGAACGTACAACCTTTGTGAGCCTAGTCAAGCCTTGTGAGCCATGAGAAAAAGTCAAGGCATCTAGCAAAAGTTAGGTTGAATATAAAATTCCTATGAGCTAGAAACAAACGATATTTCTAATATTGCAAATGATATAAATGTATTGATCTAGTGCGTTGGCACATGTAACATTATCCACCATGAAAAGAAATTTGAATTGCCTTGTAAAGAGTTGAGTTGTTGAAGTCAAAGTTGCATGTCTAAGTCAAAGACATTGTTGTCAAGTTGTCGCATGTTGCATGCATGACATGCACTGCATGCATATCTAGTTGCATGTTGCATGCATGACATGTGCATGCTAAGTTAGTACGCATGCATGCCAAGTCAAGGGTGAGTTGTAACTAAAGTCTCAAGTCTAGTTCTATTTTCTAATTAAAGTGTGAAGCTGAGTTATGTTAAAGCATGCAAACAAGTTCCTAATTCGAGCCATCTACTTCTCCTCTTCACTCCTATATAAGCAGAGGTCGACCCCTCTCTTCAACACAATCATTATGCAGGGTAAGCGTGAATGTAGAGACAGCATATGGAGGCGCATATCAGCATACAGAGGCAGCACATAAAGGCACATAACAGTGCTGTCATAACAGCATACAGAAGCAGCATATAAAGGCGCATAACAGTGTTGTCGTAACAGCATACAGAGGCAGCATATAAAGGGACATAACAGTGCTGTCATAACAGCATATAGAGGCAGTAAAAAGGCTCATAACAGTGCTGTCATAACAGCGTATAGAGGCAGCAAAAAAGGCACATAACAGCATATAGAGGCAGTAAAAAGGCGCATAACAGTGCTGTCATAACAGCGTATAGAGGCAGCATAAAAGGCACATAACAGTGCTGTAATAACAGCATATAGAGGCAGCATAAAAGGCGCATAATAGTGATGCAGAGGCAGCATATTCGAGGCGCACCTCAGTGCTTTAGAGACAGCATATCAGAGGCGCATATCAGTCAATTAGAGGCAGCTTCAACAACCCATATCAGAGCTGATATATCTCAGTCTTTGAAAGCAACTCGGATACGTCTATATCAGCAAGGTCTCTTAGTTCTTTGTCAGGTCAGAGTCAACTTGGCAAGCTCTTTAAGAGCCGAGTTTTCATGGTGGATGTTTGTAAGTGATCTTACATTATTAATGCAATAAAGGAATATCATTTGCTGGAGGTTTTCTCCCTAAACAGGGTTTCCCAAGGGTATATGTGTTGTTGATGTGCATGCTTATGTATCTACATGATTATTGTTATTCAATTATGATTCTATATTGTTGAAATCTATTAAGCTGGAATCAAAGTATTGAAGAATTCAAAGAAATAATCCGCTTAAGAAATCAAGCTCAAAATTTAACATGGTATCAGATCTTAGGGTGTGTTAAGCTTGTTGAAGTGCAGCAAGAGGTACACACAGATCCAAGCAAGTTTGATTAAGTTTCCAGTGTGAGGTCCATGGCATCCTCCATTTCAGTCAGGGCCGAGGATAGGCTCAAAGGAGCTGCCAACTTCAATGAGTGGAAGCTCCAGATAACAAATATGTTGCAGGAGCGTGATCTTGAGCAGTATGTAACCATAGTGGTGGAGGAACCCACTACTAATGCAGGAAGAGCATCTTTCAAGAAGAGTCAAGCAAAGGCCAAGTGAATCATCTTTGATTCAGACAAAGACAGTATAATGCCGACAATGACTTCGTTAATGATTGCCAAGGACTATATGGATACCTTGGTGAATCTGTATTAGAAACAGGCTCCAAGTCAGAAGAGGACACTTAAGCACAAGCTTAAGTATTTGAAGATGGAGAAAGGTGAATCAGTAGCATCGTTCTGTTCCAGGATAACCCAAATAAGAGATCAGCTTTTGGTCACAGTGGACGATGATGATTTAGTGCAGGCCATATTTGATGGTCTTCCTTCTTCATGGGAGACCTTCTTATCCAGTGTAAGTGGGAGAGAGATTCAGCCCATGTTTGAGAGGTTATGGCATGAAAGCCTCCAGGACGAGAGTCGCACTGCTACCAGGAGTGAGCCAACCAAAGAAGAGCATTCAGCATTAGCATCAAGATTCAAGGGAAAGAAGAAAGGCACTTTCCAAAAAGGCTCTCAAAGGAAGCCAAACAGCAAAGGTACGTTAAAAGGCAAGAGTATTGATACATCTAAGATTAAATGCTTTAATTGTAATAAGTTGGGTAATTTTGCTAAAGATTGTTGGTTTAGAAAGAAATATCCAAGGAAAGGGAAACATCATGCCTCAACTGTTGAGGATGATGAATCCAAAAGAAAACAAAAAATTCCTTCTAATGAGAAAGAAACAGAAAAGAATACTACTTGGTTTCTGCCTTATCTAGTTCAGTTTTCACGGGGCCAGAAACTTGGTTAGTAGACAGTGGTGCATCAAAGCACATGACAGGGTACAAGGAGATCCTCTCAGATTTCAAGACAAAACCTTTTGCAGAGCAGGTTGAGCTTGGAGATGGCAAATGTTACAAGATAGAGGGAGTTGGCTCTATCTCCTTCAGATTGGAATCTGGGGCTAGACTTCATGTTGATGAAGTATTATATGTTCCAGGGCTCAAGAAGAATCTACTATCAATTGCAACCCTTGAGGACAAGGAATATTGGGTGATCTTCAAGGACAAGAAGGCACTCTGTGGGCTAAAGGTAGCCACTTAAGTACAGCAGAACCCATTGGGACTCGCAGAGGAGGATTGTACATCGTGACAAGACAGACAGTTCAGGCATTGGCTCATGATGCGACTAGCTCCAACGAGTTGTGGCACAGAAGAATTGGACATCTTCATTACTAAGCACTTCCAGAACTACAAAACATGGTCTATGGCATGCCCTCTATTGCCCTTAGTAAAAATGAAATTTGTAAAGGACGCATGCTAGGTAAAAATATAAAGAAAGCATTTCCTAGTAGTGACAACAGAGCTCAGGGCATCTTAGATCTGGTTCATTCTGATGTATGTGGTCCCATGTCATCTCCCTCACTCAGTGGTTGTTTGCATTATGTCATTTTTATTGATGATTACTCAAGAAAATGTTGGATATATTTCCTTAAACCTAAAAGTGACACATTTGATAAATTCAAAGAGTATAAAGCCTTTATTGAAAAGCAGACAGGGAACACATCAAAACGCTTAGAACAAACAATGGAGGAGAGTTTGAATCTCTCCAGTTTGAGGATTTCTGCAAGTCAGTAGGGATCAAGAGACAGTTGACCGTGCCATATAACCCTCAACAAAATGGAGTTGTTGAGAGGAAACACGGGACAATTTGTGAGGGAGCGAAAGCAATGATGTTTGACCAAGATCTGCCAAATTATTTATGGGCAGAAGCTACCTTCATTGTCGTGTATATTCAGAACAGGTGTCCACACGATATCTTGAAGGACAAGACTCCTGAAGAGGTCTTCTCAGGGATCTAGTGTATATTCATGTCCCTAAAGAAAAGAGGACAAAGATGGAACCCTCAGGCAAGAAAAGGGCTTTTGTGGGGTACAGTGAT
This sequence comes from Picea mariana, assembly GCA_032191745.1. Lineage (NCBI taxonomy): Eukaryota > Viridiplantae > Streptophyta > Pinopsida > Pinales > Pinaceae > Picea > Picea mariana. The sequence goes on from JASDQU010099925.1 coordinate 302,037, forward strand.
AACTCCAAGGCTTACAGGATTTATGTACCAGGTAAGAGGCAGATAGAGGTAAGAATAGATGTGACTTTCCATGAGGAAGCCGCATTCAAGAAATCTAGAGAGATTCAGCAGGAATCAGAACTAGTTCATCCTGCTTCACCCTCTTCTGAAAGTGAAGAGTCAGATGATCAGAGGGAGGAACCTCATGAAGGGCCAAGTGATGAGCCCCTAGAACCTGTTGAAGAGTTAGAAAGAACTCTTGAAGAACCTCCAGCTAAAAGGAAGCCAGGGTGGCTTAAAGAAACAGTGCAAGAAGCAGAAAGGATAGCTTCTCCTAAAGGAACTTTCAGGGAAAGTAAGAGGCCTCACAGGTTTGGAGGCTATGTTGCACTGATGAGCAACATCAGTGATGTCGAACCTTCTTCATTTGAAGAAGCGGATAAATTACAAGTATGGAAGGATGCCATGCTTGAGGAATACAAGTCTATTCTAAAGAACAATGTCTGGGACATTGTGTCAAAGCCAAAGGACAAATCAGTGATTTCTTCCAAATGGATCTATAAGATCAAACATGCAGTTGATGGGACTGTGGAAAAGTTCAAAGCAAGATTTGTAGCCAGAGGCTTCACTCAAAAAGAAGGAATCGACTATGAAGAGACTTTTGCCCCTGTAACCAGGAGATGAAGGGCTAATAGCCTGATGTAAGAGGGAGCTAACCTCAGAATTCGAGATGAAAGACTTAGGCTTGATGCATTACTTCCTAGGATTGGAAGTGTGGCAAAGACAGGGCGAGATATTTCTAGCACAAGAAAAATACACAGTGGATGTACTAAAGAGGTTTGGTATGATGGATTGCAAATCCATATCTACTCCGATGGTTACCTAGCAAATATTGCAAGGGATGTGGATGATCCAGGTAACAATTCCAAAGTTTAAAGTTCAAGTGTTTAAATTTTAAACTTTAAATTTTATATATTTTATATTTTATTACTTCAAGGAACTAACACGACTAACTATGTTTTTTGTATGTTTTTTGTTGTTGTGGTCTATAGAGGACCGAGGCCATTTAGAGCCTCCTTGATTATGTATTTATGTTTCGATCTCTAGATATGTATTGCACTTGGTGCCATTTTGATATATTCATGAGCATACTTTGGATATGTTGTCTCTAATTGTCTCTAATGCTTTGGAAACATGATTTAAAATCTTAAAAATATATTTTTTTCGTTAAAATTTAAATATTTTATGTATTTTTTTAAAAATCAGTTCATTGAAACCGGTTCGACCGGTCCATTACCGTTTCCGGTTCAGGTTGGACCCTCGATTGGTAAAATATGATCTAACCTAGACTCTATCCTATATAAAGAGAGGGAGGCACCCTCTCTTCACATCAATCTTCATATCAGTCTTCACATCAGTTTCTAGATCAGTTTTTCATATCAGTTTTACATCGGTTCACAAGTTCTGGGCAGCAGCTAGAAGGTTCATTTCTGAAGGCTGGTAACACAATTCTAGGCAGCAACTAGAAGCAACAAGCTAGGCTATTCTAAGGCAGCATCTAGGCTATTCTAAGGCAGCAGCTAGGCTATTCTTGGCAACAGCTAGCAGCTGATAACTCTTTCTGTAGCAGTTATTTTACTTTGTTCTAAGAGATATTCTGGACAGCAACTGAGGCACTTATGTAGCTGTTGATATCCCTGTTCTAGACAGCAATTAAAGGTTGTTCTGGACAGAAACTCAAGGGCAGATTTGAGTCAGCCTTAAGGGCACATTTGGGACAGCAAGAGCTAAAAGTGACAGGGATGATCAGGGTAAAGGCTCAGAGAAAGGTGAAGACACAGAAACAACAGTAAGAACTATTGTCTTAGTGCTATAGTCTTATCTCTCTCTTTCTAGAAGAGCCTTGTCAGTTCATTGTACTTGTTTGACTGATCAATATATCACAAGAAGAAGTTTGTTGGGTTTTCTTCCCCTTTAGGGTTTCCCAGGATAAATACTTGTCTCTGTGAATGATTGTTCTTCCTATGATTCTTATGCTTCAGTTTATCTGCTAAAGTTTTAAAAGAACGCTACTATTATCTTCTGTATCTGTTTATGCTTGAAAAATTAAGAAGTATTTCACAAGAAACCCATCAAGGAGTATGTGTGATGATATATGGTATGGTTTGGGGTTACTTCATGAGTGGTATTGCATAGTCATGTGAGGTTATATAAGATATTCATCCACATGAGTGCCTTTGTATGAGGGAGCGCTTATGCAATGAGTTTCCCTTTCATCGGCACTGTGTCTTTCCAAACCCCTTTTTTCCTTTTTCTTTATTCATTTAACCTTTTTTGGCTTTTGACCTTCATTTAGTCATTTTTTAGATATGCAATCATTGCATAGGACTTGGGGTGACAGCCTCGAGCATTCTAACTCCTTCTCATGGAATTATGAAGAATAAACATATATGTGTGACATATGGTAATTGTTATCGTAGGATTTGTACTTACGCAAAGTCCAACAAAAGATCCCCGAATCTTGCGTAACTATGGAAGAAACTACCAGTGTCACCTTAGTAGGATCTTCCCTCGTTTTAGAGATGAAAGAGGTCCACCATAAGGGAGCTTCCCTGGTGACCTCAAGGGATCAAATAGCAAGTTTAGTAGCCAAGCCTACGGCCCCCTATCTTGATCACCGAATGGTTGGTCTAGGTCAAGGAAAGGTAGAGATTGTAAAGTAGTTTGAACACTTTGCAGCATATATATAACAACTTCCAAGCCAAATAATGCAACAATGACCTCTTTAAGACACTAGACAAGTTAGTTAGCCATGGTTTTTGCAAATTGCAGCAGTAAACCAGTCTTATAACAGCTATAAGTATTTTGCAACAGCAGCAAGATAAAGTGCTCATAAATACCACAATTGACCATGAAAATTGAGCATATATCCACTAGAATATTATCCAATTGTTAGAGGTGATTTATGAGTGAGTTAGGCCACCTTTAGATGAGTGTATGCAGCAAATTAATGTAGTTTAGGATGGTTGTAGCAAGCTTTTATAACAGCATCAAGTAATTTAGTGAGTTTGTTTGGATTAAAGTTAGTATAGTTAGTAGAATGCTTGAGAGTTTTGAGAGAGAGGTTTATCAATCAAGTCGCCATAAGAGTTGCTTCAAAATTAGTGCCTTTCGAGGATTATGCAGTCTCAAAATGCAACCAAGCTTGAAGGTTCATGTAACAAACATAAATATATATAATATGTAAATATAAATAACTAATAAGTAATAATTAATTGTAAAGAGACATGACATATGAAAGGTCGTGTCTCTTATGAAAGAGCACCCCTGCGTGAGTATATATACAAGCCCTCATCCTCAGTGTAACTCATCTTAATATATCTCATTCATACCATATTCTTACACATTATTATTAAATATATTGACTATCCTTAAATGGATTATTGCGTACGGTCCTATTTAAATTGGATATTTACCTAGTGAACCAGCTTGGTTCACCACAGTGGTATCAGAGCTCATTTTGATCCTGGCTTTTGGCCATCAACCTTTGGTCAAAAATTGTGTTGCCCTTGGCAACATCACTGCAGGCTTTTGGCCACAACTAAAGTTTTTTTAGAGTTCCTCTGATCCGGTCCTTGACCAGCAACCGGCCTTTGGCCATTTTAAGAAATCAAATTCCAGTGAAGAAAAAATATTCCGCTGCCAAGAAATTAAAAAATAAAAAATAAATATATATATCAAAAATTCATTATAAAAAAAAAAGAGAAAAAACAAAGAAAGAAAAAAGAGAAGCATATAAATATATATATAGAAAAAAGAAATATATATAATATATATAAGGAAAGAATAAAAAAAAAATATAAAAGTTATTCCAAACTATTTCGTACCCCAGCTGCTAGCCGTACACTAGCCACTTAAAAAAAAATCGGGCCAATTAAGGAAAGTCGACTGCAGCCGTACAAACGGCATACTCATCACAACAGTAGTCGTACCACATCTAATCCCCACAATCCATCCGTACAGTTCGTAGATTAGAAAATTAAGTGTTGTCAGCGCCCATCCGTACCGACGCGTTCGTACAGTTGCCATTGTTATAATTCGCCAAATACACTAAATCCACGATCGGTAAAGTAACCAAGTCGTGATCTTATTCTTTATTGAATGAAAAAAGATAAGCCGCTTTTCCTATCCGTATAATTGCCAATTAAAAAGATAAGGAACAGTGTTCCATACAGTAACAAATTGAAAGGTCGCAACATTTCCAAAATTAGATTATCAAGTTCTCTAATCAACCTTAGCATAAAAGTTTTAAGTGAAGATAAGGAAAAATCGAAGGTTTTTTAATTGAAGTGTAAGGGAAACCATAAAGTAAAAGAATAATATTTTATTATAATATATATAGAAGAAAATAAGGTACTTTTATAAAGGATAATTACAAGTAAGAAAAAGAGATATAATCACATTCTATTAAGGGAGAAGTAAAGTTCAAATTAAAAAGGTTATATATATATATATATATATATATATATATATTATCAGAAGTGTAAGGTATATTAAATGAAGGATATATAATCACTTTAATAAAAAAAGAAAGGAGAAAGTTATTAACATTTTACAAAGAGTTATGAATTAAAGTACAAATTATTAAGAAGGAAAAGAAAATTTTAATTTCCAAAGTAAAAGGTAATTGATTATTATCAATTAAAAGGTTACTCAATATATTAATTATTGTAAAATATCAACGAAGTCCAAAACAAATGACAAAAGGAAGATTTACTTACATAGGTTGTCCAATAGTATGTTACGGTTTTTCTACATTAAAAGGGAGTATGCAAGGAAGAGAGGTTAACATCATTGTCAACTTGGACTATAATGAAAATTACATTGATACTGATTTGGCAAATCAATTATTAATTCCAGAACCGAATATAATTGAAAAGAAAGATATTTTTCAAATTAAGGAGTTACAAGTGAAAATTGAAGAATATGAATATATATCTCAATTCTATGTCACAACTATGTATAGAGAAGAAATCGACATCATTATGGGCCTACCCTGGTTTAAAAGCCTAGGTACCTTTATCTTAACGTGGAAAAAAGGTTTGTGACATTCCCCTATAAGGAGAAGATAATAACATTACAAGACACCACATCGGAGTTAGATTTTGTAACACTAGAAGACTTTAACGATATCTTAGAAGTGATACTTCAAGACAATAAAAAAGCAATGCAAAGGATGCAAAAAGAATTTGACGAAGTTATCAAGGATAAAAACGAAGAAATTTATCGTTTAAAAGAACACAGTCAAAAACTACTTACACATATCAAGAAGTCAAAGGTTCGAAAACAATGTGTTCAGAAGTTGAAACAAGAGACTCAAGATCTCAAGAAGAACCTATCAGAAAAAAATGAAGAAAATTCTCGTTTGAAAAACCTCAATCACGAGCTACTAGAATAAATCAAAAAATTGAAAGAAGAGAAACTGGAAAATCCAGACATTAAAGCTCAAGAAGATGCCAATCCAGTTGAAGAAAAAACATAAAGAGATGTTGGAGTACAAACGATGGAAGATCCAAGTAAACTTACTAATCAAAATTCAGCGATTAACAAGGCAACATCGCCGCATGAAGAAAATCATATATCAAAGTCAAAAGAAGAAAATGTTACAAGTATGATAAGGAGAAATCATGTTATGACAACTCCCTCTCGACATTCAAATCATAAGAGTAGATATATTAACTAGTTAGAATATCAATATTATCCAAAACGAGAACCCTATAAACACCCAGTTTCGCGGAAAATCGAACTAGGGTGGGCAAACTCTTTCACAATTCGACAGTTCTGCTCAACTCTTCGTCACTCATATCGTCTGATATCATCAATCTTAACAACACCAAAAACAGAGAGTCATGCAAAGACATTGCAAGCCAAAACGAAGAAGTAAGCCTCTCCATAAACATGTTTTGAGGACAAAGCATTTCTAAGGGGAAGGCAATGTAACAAACATAAATATATATAATATGCAAATATAAATAACTAATAAGTAATAATTAATTATGAAGAGACATGACATATGAAAGGTCATGTCTCTTATGAAAGGGCACCCCTGCGTGGGTATATATACAAGCCCTCATCCTCATTGTAGCTCATCTCAATATTTCTCATTCATATCATATTCTTACACATTATTATTAAATATATTTACTATCCTTAAATAGATTATTGCATACTGTCCTATTTAAATTGGATATTTACATAGTGAACCAGCTTGGTTCACCACAGTTGATCTACTTGAAACCAAGAGGTAGGATCTAAACCCTAAGGTGCAAGCACGTTTGGACCTTAAGCTTTAGATCTTGAGGAGAAGTAAATCTAGGGTGCAAGCACATTTGGGCCCTAGAAATCATTCCTCCCTTCTAGTAGTAGCTTCAACTAGGTCAAAGATCAAATGTTAGGGGATAAAATCCTAAAGTGCTAGCACTTTAGGGCTTTACGGTTCTAACCCTAGCAAGGACAATCAAACAATTCTAGACAAATTTAACCTTGTGAGAGGAAGAAGCACTTATGTTCCTCTCTCAGGGTTTCAATAAACAAGACTTATTGCAACAAAATATCAATTTCACCATAAACATCCATAGCATAAACAAGAATTGCTGAAATTTACTTACTTCATACAAGAAACCAAAGGAATTTCACCCTAATTGTAGAAATATCCATCCAAATCAGCCAATCATCCACAAAAAGATCATTTCCAAGCATAGCACATGAGAGAGAAAGACTAGTAACCCTTAAGGGCCGAAAATTTCAGAAGTAGTCTCACAAATGGTGAGAGAAAAATGATGAAAAATAAAAGTGAGGGTTAGCCTTTTTATATGAGGCTACCCTCACATAACATGTCAACAACAAAATATAAGTGGGGCTGACCCTTCATTTAACCTTTACAAATGCTAAAAGTGCAAAATAAATCATAATGAGCCACACGTGTGAGATGTCAAGCCCTCTTGGGAAAGAGGGAGGCCTCCAAAGGCAACGTGGCATCAATCTGGAGCAGTGTGGGAGCAAGTGATGTCTCTCCTCACCAAACATCATGCCATGCATCATCAACACCCCAAGAAGTCACCAAACCCTAGTTACATCATGCCCTAAAAGGTGACGTCGTCACCAAAGTAGGGCTAGCATCCAAGATCTAAGTGTTGCGTCCAGGCCCTGGGGAGCTACATCTCATCTCTGCCATGTCACTGACTGTCTACTGCTGCAACGTCCATGATCTTGTTGGAAAATAAGTCCTGGAGTACTATGCCCAGCCTATGGGCTTCCAGCCCATCTGTGGGCCATCATGACTGAATTTGCTCATACCAAGCCCATTTGTCCATCATCCAAGGTTCCAAGGATGTGAAAGTTGATGTTTGAAGGTGGTGAGTCACTGGATGACCCACTGCTCTCCATCACACATGCCAAGGTCCTACAAATAAGGCACAACGTCCTGGGTACAAGCCTAGGACATCCCTCAAAGAACCATGTCAGGGCCATCCAAAATAAACCAAAGTATAAAACATAGTTAGCCAAGGTTCATAAGAAACATTAGTTCTTAAAACATGCAAAGCAAGTTGCAACTTAAGATATAAGCCATGTAAGACAATTCACCTCAGTGTCCCCTTCAAGCATCCCACCAACCTAGGACCCAAGAGGAAATAAAATAACCTAGGTAAAGGGATAGGTCCCAAGAGAAGCACAAGTGTGATAGTGATATGGTTTTAGGGCTAAATTTTTGCCTTATGATGTCATTTAATCCATTTCTATGAGCGCCTTTGTGGAGGGTGCACTTGCTCTTGAGTTACCTCATTCATAAGTGTTATTTTTTCCAATCCCCCTTTATCAACCATCTTACTAGTTCACTTTATCATATTTGCAAGTTCCCTTCTACAAGATTTCAAGCTATAGCATTGCTATTTGGGACATTGGTGAGCATTGAAAGGGTAGAGTTCAAGTTTTGGATTGACTTTTGTTATTCCTTTGCTATCATTCTTTTCTTTCTTTAGCATCATTTTCTTATTCTTTTATTAGAAGCTGCAATCAACCTTTGGGCCTTCGGCCCTTCTTCTCATGAGAGAATGGACCATGCCCCATTACCGAAGTTTAATACACTATGAGAGGCTCCAGGATGAAAAGTGTTAAGCATGGTGGGGAACGAAACCTTACCCTTGTGAGGGGCCCCCAGTGATAACCCTTTTCCCTGGGCGATAAAAACACGGGACCAAGGCACAAAAGCTGACCACCAAGGTGAAACAAGGCAACTGACACAATTTCCCAAACCAATGATCCATTATCCAACTTCAACCAAAGATCCTCATCCACATGCCCAACAAATTATGCACAACACTTTGCATGAAAGGATGACAAACATACCTCATGGTGACGATGGCTTACCATCTCCCATACTCTCGGTTGTTTGGATGTGATGAGACTTGGTTGACCTGTAGTTGTAAAGGTGAATGAGGGAGGCTGTTGAGCTGCCATGTGTGGACATGTTGATCATCAGCATGTTCTCCATTGCGAGCCATGAGACATGATCTCCTCAGTTACCCCTAGGCATGGGGTGTAATAGTAACCAACCCAAAAGAAGGGATAACGAAAATCAAGAAAGATGGAGAATGTTATGTATGAATTGGGATATGGACATGTTACTGTTGAAATAATGTAACTGCAAAGTGTATTCTTATTATTGTTTGATATATTATTCATTGGATCAATCCCCATTGTGGATTGATCATGTCGGCTATTGTAAAAGGACCAAATCCCCTTTTGCGGATTGCTCATAATGTAATTGTAATAGGCAGAAAGAGAAGTCGACCCCATAATATATCAAAGAGGCCCTAGAATATAATAAAGGTGGTTATAACCACCCAGGAGAAGAAGTCGGCCCTGCCAGTGAAAGGACACTTCCACACGTGCCAGTCTTGTATAAATAAAGAGGCTAGCGCCTCACTTAGACACACACTCACTTGTTCATTGAAAGACAAGTTTCGAAGCCGCAGTTGGAGAAGAGAGAGAGAGAGAGAGAGGCGCATCTTTAGGAGAGGACTTTCTATACGTGTTTGAGTTATCTCTTGGCATTGTATTGGCTATCTATATTAAGGAAGTTTTGCTGGGTTTTCTGCCCCATGAGGGTTTCCCAGGATAAATGATGTGTCTCTTGTGATTGTGTATTTCTCAGTGATCTTATCTTATGTTGTTGTTATTCATTGAAATGCAAAGATTTATAATAATGGCTTAAACATTAACATGGTATCAGAGCCAAGTTGAAGAGAGCATCTTTCACAAGAGAAAAGTGAAAAACGTCACTGTTGTCGTACATGCAAATTAGGGTTTTTTGTTGGAGAGGTAATTCAGCCCTAAAACCATCTAGAAAAGTGCGCCCTCCCCCAAGGATCATTTTGGCACCTTCAACGCACATTTTCAGTGGCTAGATCTCCCGGAAAGTGAAACCCTAGTTTCACAAAGTACCAGAAGTACCAGAAAACCAGAGAACCAAAAGTACCAGAGTACCATAGGTATTAGAAAACCAGAAGCACCAGTCCAGAAATCCGCAGATCAAGTTTGGAGGGGTAAAAGTTGGATTTTCTGAGATCCAAGCACATCAGGCTACTCGCCTCAGCAAAGTGCACCTCCTGCTAAGTTTAAAATTTGATTTTGAACATTTTCATTTTTGGACATTTTCCCAGCTTCAAGTAAAAGATGTCTGCAAGCGTTAAGCTTGTTGACAAGCTAGAAGGTGTGGAAAAATTTCGTGCCTGGGAGTATAGGATTGGTCTCATTCTTGAAGAGAATGACTTGGCAAGATTTGTCAAAGAAGAAGTGTCGGAGCCCGCCAATGCTGCAGAAAAAGCAAAGCACCAAAAGGACACAATCAGGACCAAAAGAATCATCGCAGATTCAATCAAAGACCACCTGATTCCCTATGTGTCATCAAAGAAGACTCTGAAAGAAATGTTTGATGCCCTAAACAGACTATATGAAGGAAAGAACATAAACCGGAAGATGAATCTTAGAACTCAGATCAAGAATACAAGAATGCAAAAAGGAGAATCAATCCAAGAATACTTCTCCAGAATATCTCAATTCAAAGAACAACTAGAAGCAATTGGAGATACTATAGACGAAGACGAACTTATAATGACGGCCCTAAATGGTCTCACAAGACCTTGGGATGCATTCATCCAAACGATTTGTGCCAGAACGGAGAAACTAAAGTTTGACAGTCTATGGGAAGAATACATCCAAGAAGAAACAAGAGTAGCTAACCGAGAGGCTTTACTAGCAAGAGATGAAGATCAAGCCCTAGCTACTCACACTAAAGGAGGAAGAAAG
>JASDQU010099925.1:315896-377307 GCA_032191745.1 Picea mariana
AGTAATGTCCTTCCATCTTGATAGTTGTGACGTAAAGCCAGTCTAGTATCTTGCTTCCAGCTTGAGTGCTGTGACGTAAAGCAAGACGATGAGATGAGACTAGTACTGTGCTTCTAGCTTAATAGCTGTGACGTAAAGCCAATCTAGTATCTTGCTTCCATCTTGAGTGTTGTGACGTAAAGCAAGACGATGAGATGAGACTAGTACTGTGCTTGCAGCTTGAGAAGCCGTGACGTAAAGCCAATCTAGTATCTTTCTTCCAGCTTGATTGTTGTGACGTAAAGCAAGACGAGTACTGAGCTTCCAGCTTAACAGCTATGACGTAAAGACAGTCCTGTATTATGATGAGCTAGCCTCGTGCTGTGATGATGATGATGTATTAGTTTTATACTAATACATATTGATGCAGATGATGATTGCATTTGTTTGAGAATGACGATGTTGCCGATGAAGAAAAATCCCGATGATTTATAGATATGTCAGTCAGTGTTCCAAGATGATATTGATGATGCTTTCCTCCTGATGTTGTTGATGATAAAGGCCTCTCTCTCGTCTGATGTTGTTGTAGAATACCCTTCTTGTTAAGGGGGGAGTGTTGAAATAATGTAACTGCAAAGTGTATTCTTATTATTATTTGTTATATTATTCATTGGATCAATCCCCATTGTGGATTGATCATGTCGGCTATTGTAAAAGGACCAAATCCCCTTTTGCGGATTGGTCATAATCTAATTGTAATAGGCAGAAAGAGAAGTCGGCCCCAAAATATATCAAAGAGGCCCCGGAATATAATAAAGGTGGTTATAACCACCCAAGAGAAGAAGTCAGCCCTGCCAGTGAAAGGACACTTCCACACGTGCCAGTCTTGTATAAATAAAGAGGCTAGCAGCTCACTTAGACACACACTCACTTGTTCATTGAGAGACAAGTTTCGGAGCTGCAGTTGGAGAAGAGAGAGAGAGAGAGAGAGAGAGAGGCGCATCTTTAGGAGAGGACTTTCTGTACTTGTTTGAGTTATCTCTTGGCATTGTATTGGCTATCTATATTAAGGAAGTTTTGCTGGGTTTTCTGCCCCATGAGGGTTTCCCAAGATAAATGATGTGTCTCTTGTGATTGTGTATTTCTCAGTGATCTTATCTTATGTTGTTGTTATTCATTGAAATGCAAAGATCTATAATAATGGCTTAAACATTAACAGTTACCCTTCTCAAATCCCCCTAGTAGTACAACCCTACGCAAGAGTGACTCCACTTATCTAGGAGATGATGATGACCACCAAGGTGAAACAAGGAAAAAGGCACAAATTTAAAGCATCATGATCCATTATCCAACTCAACCCATGGTCACTACTCTTATGTCAAATACATAAGGCATTAACACTTAATATAAGCAATGAAACAAGGTACCTCAGTAATGTCAAGCACCATAATCATCCAATGCAAGTGAACTAAGCATAATGTGGGAAGCATCTTTGGGCAATTGTATGTGGAGAACCATGGATCTCATTTGTGGAACTATTGTTTGTAATGTGGATCGTAGGAAAAAGAAACTCCTCTAGTTACCCCTAGATGGGAGGGGGCAACAACCATCATTAGGAAAACAATGGGGGATAATAAGAAAAGTTGGGATAGCAAGATAAAGTATTCTCTATGGGCGGATAGAATAACCAAGAAAGAATCCACTGGAAAGAGCCCATTCGAGTTAGTCTACAGGATGGAAGTAACTTTGCCAGTTCATTTGAAGATCTCAATTTACAAGATAATACCGTACTTTTTGACCCTTGGTTTTAGGCAACAAATAATTTTTTGAAACTTGAGAATTATTCTTTATTTTTCATGTGTATATATAGAACTATGTTTCAAACAATGTTGATCATTGTTGTACTTGTTAGATGATATTCATTCATGTCCAACTTCCACATTAAAGCAGTCTGATTTTACATATAACTCAAATCAAACTCAAGGGTCATGTAATGTCAATAATCAAGTAATAGAAATATGGAACTCATACAGTAGAAAATTCAAAAGAACAAATGAATTTAAAATGTGTTTGCATATTGTTAAGCGACTTATTGGAACTATAATAAAGACATTTATTATCTAGTATTTCCTAAATAACAAAGACAATTATGTGCCCTCACCTGGAAAACCGAAGCTCCAATGTAACTTTCAAGCATACGGATAATAGATGCTCCCTTTCTGTAGCTTATAGCATCAAAAATCTCATCAATTTCACGAGCATGACCCACCTCCACCTAATTTCGTCAAAAAAAAAAACAAGAATAAGAAGAATCAAAATTATTTCACCCCACCCCCCAATTTTATAAAAAGATTTCCTCTATCAAACTTGAAACAATATATAGTACCTTATCTATTTTTCTAAGGAAGTCCAAGTAGTTAGCTTCAATTAGATTAGAGAAACAAAGAAAATCGTACAGAGAATAAAATCCGCATCCTTGCAAGGTGATAACTTCTTAACATATGCTGAGAACTTTGTGAAAACAAATGCAATGAAATTGTACACACATAGATAGAAAAATAAATAATTTGTGTCTACAAGTACAAATGAATTCCACGATTACGCAAATTGTAGATATACAAGACAATCAAAACTTAAAAAAAGGAATCACAAATAAATTGAATAATTCTTCTCAAAACGCATTTGTAAGTAATCTTTTAAATACCAATACATTCAACTAATCAAAGAATCAATAATTTACAACCCCCAAATGTTGGATAGTTACTTATTTCTTATAACTTATCCATCGATTGCCAAAAAGAACAAATTGTGCATACACAATATAAAGTTGCACAGAGAGAGAGAGAGAGATTGTGTGTATTATTTAGTATGTCAAGACTCAAAGTATGATAGCGAACACATATGTCTCATGGAGGAGACTATCACCCGTACAATCTAAAGCCTAACTATCACTTTACATGCCTAAAATTTATTTATTAATGTGACATGTGACTTTAACACATTATGGCCTACATAACTTTCTTATCTAATTCTAGCACCTAGCAAAGACAACAATATGACCATTAGAGTATACTTACTTCACCCTCCCTTGATGGTCATATCATAAGCAAAAATTTGTGCCAATAAATTACAAACTTATCTGCACCAATCTTATTGAAGATGTTTGTGGCCTACCCCTGAATTTTGTAATGACACACATGGAGATCCTCTCTCTCAATCAACCATTGAACATGATGATGGTGAAAATCCACATGCTGCAAATTATCCATGTACTTGGCCACAACCTCACATCCTGATAATTTCTGCAAACACCATAGATGCTCTCATCTGAAATCCAAAAAAGAGCTTTTGATTCTGCTACAAAGTGAGAGATAAAGCTAATCGCGTGACAAGTAACCGATTTGTTTGATGTGGGATATGCCAAGTCATCAATCATCTTTCTAACCGTAACAAACACAATAATAATAATTACTTTAATGAAACGTCAAAGGCCACACAACCCTTTACCTTGTAACCAGTCAATGCATATTTAGACACAGTGACAATGTTCAGTGTAATCATTCATTATTCAATATTCTATTATATATTTGCATAATTACTCAGTCAATTTAATAATAAACAAGGACTGTTTATTCCTAAATATTGTTACATTCCTACAAGTTTTGTTACATTTATATTTTTTATGAATCCTTTGAGCTTCAAGGTCTTAGGTTGTAATTTCCCTACCAAGGCTGCAAGTGGATATGTAGGTTTGCTTTTCTCTTTTCTTGGTACTTGGGCCTTGACAACCTTCCTTAGATGAGGTGGAATAAATTTTGTAGTCAATTCTTGTATTTGTTCTTTTCAAGTAAAAGTTTCTTTTGGGACACATTATCTTCATTCTTATTTTGTTGGGTGCATGAGTTGAAGCTAATAATATTCTTGGCATTGCTTCTTTATCAATTTTTGGTATTTTGATTTTAATTTTACTGGGTTGACTTGTTCTAGATTGATTTCCTTCCTTATTTGTGGTCAATGAGTTAAAACTTACTGGTGGATTTTCGTAAATTAAGGTTTCTATCATTAATTCATCTAATATTTCAATTAGTCGATCAATCCTTTCTCTATGCTCATCAGTTATCCTTGATGCTTTGTCTTTGTTGTTATTTATCTTTCTTATTAAGTCTAGCCATCGTCTTTTGGAATCTTCTATTAACTTATTAAATTCTGTCGTCCAATACTTTTGGTGAATCTTCTATTAATTTGTTAATTTTGCCCCTAATTCTTTTTGCGACTTCTCAATCTATATAAGTTGTGTGGCGCTATTGACTTCATCTTCAAAACAATGAATTTACAAGTTATATATATATATATATATATACTAAAAAAACTAAAATATGGTGCTGTGGCATATGTACTACTTTGAAAAGTACATTTTATAAAATGCAAACACCTATTAAGGAAGATATTGAGGAAGGCATCGATAACCAAGGACAATTCCAAGATGCACCTATTTTTGACAATGCTGATGATAAAACAAAAGCTCAGACCATCACAACAAAGGATAAGTCAATAAGCATTACCTGCATCAACAAATTTTGGGTCCGTGTCTCTAAAATCCATGGTGATCCCGAATGACTAAAATGGCCTTTCTGGAGATACTATTTAATTCAACTAAACTCCAGGATCAAGAACTATTTTGCATCACTCTTGTGCATCATTTATGTACGGAATTCTTCTGATTGCTCACGGAATATGTTTCCCTATCTTCATGATGAAGAGAAATTTTTGTATCCCAGACAAGGAATACAATCTGTCATTGATTCACGGCAGAATTTGAACTCCAGAACCAATGCCTGTTCCTGCTTTGAGGAAAAAGCATCTCAAAGATAAGGTGACTTGTAATAAACATAAATTCCTTTAATTATTTTAGTATAGGTTTATAGACATGTCTGTTAGGTAGTATATAAAGGAGTCTTCTTGACAACGTATCCCTCACCATTGTATCTGTCATTTTTTAAAATATGATTTGATGTCCTCGGACATTTATGGAATTCATGAGCCTTTTTTTATGATGACTCCGGTAATGAACAGTTTGGTTCATTACAAATACCAAGCTGCAAATGCAGCCTATTTTTGTATACCAAGTTCCAACAAATTTTGTAATTCACCCCAGTTTCACACAATACTGTTCAGACAACAAAGGTGTGATTATGCAGTTCTAAATAGCCAACATGTTTTTTCATGGATGAAGAAATCTTTTTTGAATTTCTTATTAATAGTGGCTGATAACAACCCTTAGTTTGGATCCATGTCTCAGAATGAGAAAAATCAGAATTATGGACAGTATTTGCCATTCATGAAGGTAAATCAATCACAGGAATTAACAGAATGCAGTGGCCGCTGCTTTCACACATTGATCCTCAGATTTTGCTTTTCCCTAAGCTTGATAAAAAGACATTAACATCGGACCTTTATAATACAAACACCATGAATGAGCTCCATGAGTCTTCATCAAACAAGGCATTTTCGAAAAAGACACTGAATGTGACAGAAGCTATGGAAATGAACATGAGTGTAATGAACAGTTTGGTTCATTACAGATACCAAGCTGCAAATGCAACCTATTTTTGTATACCAAGTTCCAACAAATAACAAAGGTGTGATTATGCAGTCCCAGTTTCACACAATACTGTTCAGATAACAAAGGTGTGATTATGCAGTTCTAAGTAGCCAACATTTTTTTTCAAGGATGAAGAAATCCTTTTCGAATTTCTTATAAATAATGGCTGATAACAACCCTTAGTTTGGATCCATGTCTCAGAATGTGAAAAATCAGAATAGTGAACACAGTCATTGCCGTTTGTGAAGGTAAATCAAATTTCAATCACAAGAATTAACAGAATGCAGTGGCCGCTGCTTTCACACATTGATCCTCAGATTTTGTTTTTCCCTAAGCTTGATAAAAAGACATTAACATCAGACCTTTACAATCCAAACACCATGAATCAGCTCCATGAGTCTTGGTCAAACAAGGACATTTTTGAAGAAGACACTGAATGTGACAGAAGTTATGGAAATGAACACGAGTGTGCGATGCCTCAACTTCCATAAGAAATCGAACAAAAGAAAATTATTAATGAATGATGTCCGTTATGCATATTCTACTCAAACAGATTAATAAAATTACCACCAAACAAAATGACACTTTACCTCAATAGGATGTGACCCAACAAGCCCATCCAACCTAAAAGCATCCACTGTTTGGTCCATAAATTGAGTCCATATTTTCCACTCAGGAAATAAGTAATCCGCTGCCAAATAGCTCACCTGCAATTTCACAAGATGCATATTCCATGTAAGAACATAGTACTGGTAGAACTGCCTCTGAAAAAGACCTACAGGATCAGTTAAACTTGCCAGTAATGCAATGTCTCTGAGACATGTTACAGATCCAGCTGTTAGACTTGGAGCATCAGCAATATTATATGATAAATTGAACCAAAAGGAAAGATTTAGATAAATTACCCAAGTTGCAAACCCCTCATTCAGCCATAAGTGAGTCCACCATTCCATCGTAACCAAATTTCCAAACCACTGGTGGGCTAACTCATGTGTCACAACAATTGCAACCTAGAAAAACAGCAAAACATGAACTTAAGCGAACACTTAGCACAAATTTTCAAGAATCTCAGCAAAGACGGTAAGAATTGATGGTAAACATAATTGGGTTATTGGGTCACTTTGTACATTGGTAAAAAATTCCCAACAACAACCAACCAGTCGACAAAAGCTATGCCACTAATGGAATAAATCATGCCAAAAGACGAACTAGGAAATTACACGATGGCCAAAGACTATAGTGTATTAAGACTATTGTACTTAGCAGTCCCATTAACCTATTTGTGGTCACCTGTTGGATATTAATAAAATTATCTAATATATTTAACATTTTGTCCTGTGAAATATTAGCATCTTTAGACCTTTTATAGAGCCAATTAAAGATATATTCCTATAAATGCCATCAGAACTGGTATGAGAAATCAGAATGTATAATTTCATTTCCATGCACCATATTAGAATAATCTAAGAACCCAATCTTTTTGATATCCTATTTTCAAAATGATTGCCACAATTGCCTTCACATATAAGCATATTCCATGAAATCTTAGTTTTCATTAAACATATATTGAGCCACAGCATGTAACTTTGCAAAGTTTATTGCTTCACCTATCTAAAACTTAAAGCACTCTTGCATATCGGTCTTGATTAGGTCATGTTCCCTGTAATCCTTTGACCATTTTTGTGATCCCAGTATTGTTTCTTGGCCAACTTTTCATCTCTATTGATGATGTAGAAGCTTCTAATATATTACTCTTCTTTTTTTCCAGGTCACACTGCCCGGGGAAAACCCCCAAGTACTTCCCTTCATTTCGAGGATGGTACCTAGGGAAAAACCTAGAATCTTCAAGGCACAAAGCCGATCAAGAACAAGGCTCAAAGCCATTATAACAATATACTTGTTAAGAGCTCAAAATGTCACTTGTGGGAATTGAACTCAGGTGGGGACGATAACAATCATTTCTCCCTACCACACAAGCTAGACCCAATTGAAAAACTAATATATTACTCTATCCAATGACATATAAGCATTTAGCAATTTGTATAAAAGTAAAATCAATATTTTCCTTTATCTAAGGAAAGGTATATATACGCTTTCCAGGAAACTATTCAGTGGTATCTTTGCTCGACTACACCAATCAGGATTTGCATGTATTTCAGAATTGTCTTCCTTTGCTGCACAATTCCAAATATTTCTTGAATGCATGTCTAATAATGTCATTAAGATAGCATGCCATGGCACTTATCTATTCTTCTGCAGAAATGATTATTCAATAATGATACATAGTATGGAAATATTTCACAAAATTACATCTAATATGTTGAAATTAATGCAGCTGCAAGGGCCATTCTCCAGAGGATGGAAAAGACCCTAGCTGAGATCTAGGGCCCCCAGTACACTCCTGGGATTTCTTGGTTTGGGACCAAGCAGTTAAAGCCATGGCAAAAGATCCTAGTGAAGGCCCCCAGTATATTGTTGGGGTTCTTGGTCAAGGACCAAGCAATAAGTCCCTAGATATGTTCTACGGCCCCTGGATGTGTTCCAGGGAATCCTTGCTCGGTGCTTGGATTGATCCTTGGATGTGTTCTTTGGTGGTTGATGATATAAGTCCCTAGATGTGTTCTAGGGCCCCTGGATGTGTTCCTTGGTGGTTGATGATATAAGTCCCTAGATGTGTTCTAGGGCCCCTGGATGTGTTCCAGGGAATCCTTGCTCGATGCTTGGATGTGTTCCTTGGTGGTTGATGATATAAGTCCCTAGATGTGTTCTAGAGCCCCTGGATATGTTCCAGGGAATCCTTGCTCGGTGCTTGGATTGATCCTTGGATGTGTTCCTTGGTGGTTGATGATGTAAGTCCCTAGATGTGTTCTAGGGCCCCTCGATGTGTTCCAGGGAATCCTTGCTTAAACGCTTGGGTTGGTCCTTGGTCTTGTACCTTGGTGGATAAAGACCCTAGATGTGTTCTAGGGCCCCCAGATGTGTTCTAGGGTATCCTGATCTGGGACCATGTAGTTCTTGGTTGAGTACCAAGATGTGATGACGTGTGATCTTCTTCTTCTCTCCCAGGATGGTCCATGAGACCTAGGAGCAGCTAGAAGATGGACATGACCACATCACTGGTCTTTCCTCTTATGCATGGATGATAAAAACTTAAAAGTTATCATGAGACTTATGTGGACAGTTTACCATTGAAGAAGACCCCTTTGACTTTGTCTAGCAGCCTCCTCTTGCTTGAGCCTCATTCCCCTTCTTGATTAATGTGATGTTGGTCTTCTTTAGTCACTTAATTGACTTTTAAATAATATTTTTATTAATTAAAATATTAATTAATTATTAATTATCTTTTATTATTTTTATTTTTTAATTATTAGGTTCTTAAATTAAACCTGACCCTAACCCTTCCTATACTATAAAAGGAACCTCACCCCTCACTCTCTCATTAAATTCACACACCTAAACTTCTCTTGGTCTGAAATTTTGGTACGGCCTCCTTGTTCAGTTCAGTTTTATTATTGAAGGTGTGTTTGGGTGAGGCCTCCTTGAAAGCTTCTCTTCTTTTGCTGTTTGGTACGGCCTCTTTTTCTTTCATCACTCTTTGGTCTTCTTGCTGTGGCTACTTCAGTTTTTGGATACGACCTCCTTGGTGGACTCTCTCTTTCTGATTTGAGGTGCGGCCTCTTAGGTTTCTTCTTGTTTGCTGGCTGGGAGTTTCATTTCTGGTGTGTGGCTCCCCATTGATGGGTATTGGTACTGCAGCCTTTCCTTCTTGCTGTGTGTGAGTAGAGCGGACCCTCCTCTAGCTGCAATTGTGCCGCAGCCTCTTCCTCAGATCCTTCCAGACTGCCGCTAGCCTATCCTAGGCTACCGCTAGCCTTTTCTTTGGCTGATGTTGGTGTGTTTCCAGAGTAGCTGCTGTCCCTTATTGTGTACAGCCTCTAGGGCCTGTTAAGACAGCCCTAAGGCTGCTACTCAGAGCTGTCCATTTAGCTGTAACAGCTCCTTACCTTTTTGACAGTTTTGTTTGGGCTGTTTGGGGTATCTTTCACCTCCTTGTTTGTCATTGGGGTTTCTCCTTTTCAGCCCTGTACTTGAAAGATCTTCTTGGCAACTGTCCACTTACATCATGATGAAATCAAACCCTTGAGGGTTTGATCCATGACCTTCATAGATTTTCTGAGCATAAAGAAAGAGGACAGCTACACATCAGGTACTTCTATCATTTGTTTTTGCTAAGGTAAAGTTCAGATCTTATTATGCTAATATTTACATCTGCTTTAAGTTCAAGTTAATATTCAGAAATGTTTGTTTTCTGTTCATGATCAGTCCTAGTTAAAGTCTGTTCTCCTTAGCATTCAGATCTGTATTTTCAGTATTTCATCTACTTCAAATTTTGTTTTAAGTGTTGATCTGTATGTACAGTAGTGATCAAATTTAAAAGTTATTACTGCTTTCTCTTTTCCCTAAAATTCTAACATAATATACATCCTTTCATTGGACTAAACAAGTTACCTTATTTGTTTACCCCATCCTAGAAATCATTTAACTAGAAGATGAGAAAAACAAGTACCCTTTGCTTATTTGCAGCCGCAGAATGTTGCTCATCATATAGCAAAGCAGTTTCCCGATATGTAACCAGACCATAGTTCTCCATTGCCCCAGCAGAAAAATCAGGTATAGCAACCATATCCAACTTTGGCAGGGGATAAGGAGTCCCAAAATATCTGTTAAGAATTCAGGGCAAATAATGAGGAAGTATAAAATAATGGAGAGAAGTGTTGCAAGACCTAGCTTATCCTTATCTGAGGTAACTTTATACACGCAGATTCAAAAATGATTAAATTGAAACTTATAATCAAGTTAAAAAAAACCTTGAATAGATAAATGTTGTTGACAAATAAAATTTAATTCTGAATTGGCATTCACTGCATTGCTAACAAGCTATCAAATCATTATCAAGCCAAAAGAAAGCATCCACTTTGTTCATGAAAACAAATCCTACCAGAGAGCTTGACTGTGTTACAACAAAGTGATTCTCCCACCCTCTGTCCAAGCCTTTTTAAGCTAAACCTTACCAAGATATGCCTCTAATACAAGTGTGTGACAGGAGCCAACTAAAATTTACAAACTTAATTAAAGAGAGTGTCATTCATTATATGATTTCAAACAAAACCAATCCGTCACTATCTATGTACGCACAGAATTATGAGCAGACAACCAAAGGAATCAAAATATTGTACACTAGCACTTGCAACGAGAATTGTACAATAGCAGTAAAACACACAAGCTTTAATATTTCCATGGTCTGAATGTCAAACTAGTGAGAAAATATTTTTCTCAGGGAATCGATGTCACATGGGCACAGGTTTCAGTAGGCTGCATCCAGAAGTCCACAAAACCATCATGGGATGTCTCCCAATCCTTCCCACTTTTGGAAGGAAATGTCTAGGGGGCATGGGTGAGGTCTCCCACATCCCTGGGGACATCCCCTTCCAAAGGACTTCCCTCTGTAATCCCCAAGTTCAGGAATGCATCCCCCAAGGTGGCAATGGTTTCCCATGCAACATTGGAAAAAATATTAATGTACACAAATGACACAATAATAGAGTTTCCACATACACAATGTGCGTAATCTTTAGGAAAGTACCTAAGGGCCAAGGCATCCATAAGCTAAATAGAAAATATAGACAGAACAATCACACAATTTCTAGACAAAAAAACTCACCAAGTGATATTCAATTGTCATGGGAGATGCTGCTAAGTAGTACATAATCATCAAAGGCCAAAGATATCAACCACCTTGTCAATTACTGTAAAGATTTCCAAAACCTTTCCAAGGATCTCACCTAGAAACCAAGATATGGCTACAAAGGTATCTTCTTACAATCCTAAGATAACCCATATCAAAGGCCATAAAGAAGCTATTAATGTGGTTTGCATTCTAGATAGCATTGTTGAGAGTTTAATACACCTGAAGTTACCAGTTGCGAATGAAAATGAGACAAGGTTAATCAAGAATTAATGTGTGCACATGAATTAGTAAACAAGAGAAAGGAACAACAATCACAACATCATTCACAAAACATAGGAATTTATCCACAAGCTTTAAATTCAACTCAGGACCTCATACACAGCAAGAGGCCTCTTTATAAACATCAAAGATCACATACACAGAAGTTAGGGACATCAGTTCGCTCAACTAGTTAGGACTTGTTAACTAGGATTTCCCAATGACATATATGATATTTATAATCTCCTTGTTACTTGACTCACTACCAATTGGATAAAAAAAGCACAATACCACATTATAATAAGACTTTCATAATAAATATGTCCATCGACCACATGCCATCAAAGACACAAAAGACTACAAGACAAAGTACAACTTAATGACAAACTTGGGGCTAATAACTAGCATATCAAGGACATACATGTTATTTCCCTAGAAGAAATAGAAAGCATTCATCGCCTGTGAGATAATTACCCATCCCTCTCATTCGATGTGCTCTAGAGATGTCAAGCAGCAATTTTATCCACTCATACAACTTTTTAAAACAAGTATGTGTGCAATTAACTAGTGAACCTCAGTGTGCACATCCATCGAAAAGAATCAACCCACCAGTGCAAAAACATTTGTCAATTTCACCAATAATTGTCAGCTTGTAGGTCTAGAAGAATGCATTTAAAAGGTAGCCACAGTTCATGGGTGCAGGTACCATAAGGATGCCAGTTCCATGGAACACCTGCTAAAATCAGAACCCCGTGTACTTCTGGCTGATCTCACACTGAAAGTGATGTCTCTAAACCAATCCGAAGAAATATTGGCCAAGACTTGAACTGTAAACAGTGTTACCAAAGTGTATGCTCACATACATGCTCGGTGTTTAACACAAGAATTGCATGAGACAAATCTTGTGTTAACAGTGTCCACTAAAAATCTGCTTCCATACAACCAACAAAGCAATGATAATGCATCACTTCCAAAAATAATTACTAAAATTGATTTAGAGTTTCTTTTATTGAGGGCAACCATACGTTTTTTACCCTTTTCACCATGTGTTTCACATTTGGTTGGTTTTTTGTTTAAGTTTTCCTAAACGTTTTTCCCATAAACCGTCTAGGGGGCATCGTTCTACATCCCAGCATGTAATAAGTATCCTCAGACCTGTTACCCCCCATGCCTCAGGGTCACTAGAGGAGATCATGTCTCATGGCCCGCAATGGAGACAATGATCCCGACCATGATGATGATCAGCATAACCACCAATGGCAGCCTAGCAGCCCCCCTCATTAACCTCTACAGCTACAAATCAACCAAGGCTCGTCACATCCAAACAAACCAGTGTATGGGAGATGGTAAGCCAGCGTCACCATGAGGTATGTTAGTCCTTTTTTTATGCAAAGTGTGGTGCTTAATTTGTTGGGCATGTAGATGAGGATCTTTGGTTCAAGTTGGATAATGGATCACTAGCTTGGAAAATTGTGTTTGTTGTCTTATTTCACCTTGGTGATCAGCTTATGTGCCCTAGTCCCATGTTGTCACCGCCCAGGGAAAAGGTGTACTACTGGTGAGCCCTCACAAGGGTAACATTTCGTTCCCCACCATACTTAACACTTTCCATCCTGGAGCCCTCACAAGGGTAATGTTCCGTTCCCCACCATACTAAACACTTTCCATCCCGGAGCCTCTCATAGTGTACCAAACTTCGATAATTGGACATGGTCCATTCTCTCACGAGAAGAAGGGGTTGAAGGCTTAGAGCTTGATGCAACTGCTATATATGTATATGCTATAAATGATAAAGGCCACAGGCCAGCTTGAACTCTACCCCCTCTAATGGTAATTGTCCCTGTGTTGATGCGAATGAATGCACAATTATAAAGGACCATAGCCCAGTAAGAAAATGAAGGAATAAAGCTTGAAACCTGTAAAGGGGACTTGCAAATAACAATTGGGTAAAAAAAGGCAATTAAGGAGTTCGGAATGCAAAAAGTACTGAGTAAAGGGTATCTCAAGCAACAAGCACTCCCTCTACAAAGGCGCTCATAGAAATAGATTTAATGACACCATAAGCTATGAAGTAAGCCCATATTCATATCACTATCACACTTACTCTTGAAGGGTTTCTTTCTTTCCTACTTCCCTCGAGACCTATCCCTCTACCTGGGTCTTCTATTTCTTGTCTAGGTTGGCACACCTAATAGGGTTGGATGAAGGCCCTCCCACGTTCAAACTTTCCAACACATGGAAGTCTTGGGCTGGTGTGATGCTTGAAGGGGATACTGAGGTGAATTGTTTACATGGCTTATACCTTAAGTAACAGCTTACTTTGCATGATTTAAGGACTAATATCTCTTATAAACATTGGTTTACCTTGTCTTATACTCTACTTCGTTTTGGACGGCCCTGACACGGTTCTTTGAGGGACGTCATGGGGTTTGACCCAGAACGTTGTGCCTTAATTGTAGGACTTTGGCACGTGTGATGCAGAGCAAAGAGTCATCCAATGACTTACCATCTTTCGACATGAGCTCTCACATCCTTGGAACCTTGGACGATGGACAGATGGGCTTGGTTTCAGCAGATTCGGTCATGATGGCACACAGATGGGCTAAAATCCCACAAGATGGGTAGAGTACCCCAGGGCTTATTCCTCACTGGAACAAGAGACATTGCAGCAGCAGACATCCCGATATCACTCAGAAACGAGATGCATCTTCCGTTACCCAAGACACAGGACCCTGGATCTTGGAACATTGGACCTCATTTGATGATGACGTCATCTTCTAGGGTTTGATTGATAGTTGGGGTACCAGTTATGATTGGCATGACCATGGGTGATGAGATACACCATTTTCCAGCACTTCACCTTGGATTGATGCCACGTGGCCTTTGAAAGCCCTCTCTTATCCTAGGAAGGCTTGACACCACCACACGTGTGGCACTAGTGACATGTTATTTGCATTTCTTCATTTTGTAAAGGTTAAAGGAGGGGTCGGCCCCACTTCTAATTGAATATTGTTATGTTATGTGGATAAATTGCTAAGCCTAGCTTCATTTCATAAGGTTATCACTAGCTTTCATTTTGATCATCACAATTCCTCACACTTTAGTGGGGTAACACTCTTAAAAGTTTGTTATTTCAGCCTTCTTGGTCTTTTCTCTTATGCGCTATGCTTGAAGGAGGATCTTTTGTAGATGGTTTGCTCATTTGGATGGATTATCTCTGCAATTAGGGTTTTATGCTCTTGATTCTTGGGATGAAGTAAGTAATTTTCTGCAACTTTATCTTGTATTGTACATGTTGATGGTTAAATTGCTTTCTTGTTGCAAGTATCATTGTTTGCTTGAAATCCTAAGAGGAAGACATAAGTGCTTCTCTTCCTCACAGTTTTCTTTGTCCAAGTTTGTGAAATATCCTTGCTAGGGTTAAAAGCCTAAGGCCCAAAAGTGCTTGCACTTTAGGGTTTTAGCCCTAGATATTTGATACTTCCTAAATGACGCTGCAAGAAGGGAAAAATGGCATCTAGGACCCAAACTAGCTTGCACCCTAGATATCCTTTTCCTCAAAGTCTAAAGCCTAAATCCCAAACATGCTTGCACCTTAGGGTTTAGACTCTACCTCCTTTGCTTCATCTAGAACAATCTTCAAGTTTAATGCATTTGAGACTCCATGGGCCCTAAAAAGGACAGCGGCATTGATCTAGGAGTGTTATTGTGGCTAAAGTAGTTGTTAAAAACATTTTTCTTAATCTCTCAAGCATCCTACTAACTATACTAACCCTAACTTTAGCAAACTTCAAGTGTTTCTTGCTGCTGTTGTAAAAGTTTGCTACAGACACTGAAAATCACACTAAATTGCTGCATACAGCTATTTACAAGTGGCATAACTTGTTCAGAAACTACCTCTAGCAATTGGATAATAATATATTGGTTTAATGCTTACTTTCATGATCAATTGTTATGTTTCTCAGCATTATTTTTTGTTGTTGCAAATCTTTTATTGCTGTCATACAATTGTTTACTGCTGTAATTTGCAACAGCCATAGCAATTTTACTTGTCTAGTTTTTAAAAGGGTCATCATTGCATGTTTTAGCTTGGTAATTGTCAATATATGCTGCAAATTGTTCATTGTTTTGGACAGGTACAACAATTACCTTGCAGTTCCTTTATCTTTCCTAGACCTAGACCTAACTAACAGGTGATCAAGATGGGGGGCAGTAGGCTTGGCTAATTCTTGCTATTCGATCCCTTGAGGTCACTAGGGAAGCCTCCCTTGTGGTGGACCTCTTATATCACTAAAACGAGGGAAGATTCTACTTAGGTGACGGTGGTAGTTTATTCTATAGTTACACAAGATTTGAGGATCTTGTGGAGGGCTTTGCACAAGTACAAATCCTGTGATAACATTTTGGCATTGTTGTCGGGGAGGATTGAGTCATTCTCCTCATGACATCTCTTTGGTAAACTTATCTCGAAGCCCTTTATCTCAAAGTTTACCTGGCGACTCCACTGGGGGTAGAATCCCTCCTTACATTTAAAAATCCAAAAGAGATCATCTTGAGACTCCATGGATATGTTTTGAAGTGTCATCCTATTCCAAATTTTTGTAAGATTGCATATCCTCAAGTAATAGAATTATGGCACCATGGTCACTTCACAAAATGTTTCCCTCTCTGGATATTGGGAATGTTCTAAGATACCCAAATCACTTTTCTTCAAGTTGGGGGAATAATTGTCCAAAATTTCATGGAGACCCGTCCTTGGCTATTACACATGATGTGAATTTCTTGAAGTATGCTTCAAAGATAGATGTGACACATCAATATGTGTTGATATGATTGTTTTTTCTATCTCTGGAAGCAAGACAAAAGGATTGGGTTAAGCATACTCTCAATCCAAAGAGTATATCTTCTCTTACAATCTTCATTGAGGAATTCCTCAAAAGATGGGCCCCAATAACACAAAGATATCAAGACATTCTCCACGATTTCACAATGGCCCTCCAAAGGGAAGGGTTATTTTCCGACCCTGTTGAGGAAGGTGAAGAATCCATTAACGAACGAGAATTTGAAGAGAAGATTCATGAAGAGGGTTACCAACCCCTTGAAGAGGAGCAAGAATCACCTCATGATTCCATTAAAGATAACAGAGATTTGATTAAAGAACGAGAGCCTGAAGGCGAGAATCACGATTCCATTAAAGATAACAGAGATTTGATTAAAGAACGAGAGCCTGAAGGCGAGAATCACGACGAAGATCACCAAATAGAACATGAGTCGCATTGTGAATATGCCAAAGAAGACCACTTTGATGAAACACTCTATGTTGAAAACAATCCACGAAGAGGCCCCTCATGAAGACGAAGCGCTGGAACTTGCTCCTCCATTTGATGAAGTCATCCAAGCTTCCATTCCTCCTGCACATGAAGAAAAGAATGTGGTGAGTTGTACTCCTTTCCAAGTTTTTGATATTGCTTCATTTTATGATTCGAAAAGTCAAAAGGTGTTAGAGGAACCCTCGGATGCATTAGACCCTTCATGCTATAATAAAGGTGATGATGTGATTGAGAATATTGATGATTTTATACATGTTGGGAGACATAAATGGGATGTGATTTGATCTGGTCAGAACAACCATATGTGATTGCTACTGATTCAGATGTTTGGCAACATGAAGATGACATGATTGTAAATTTGTTTCAACCATCCAAGGATGACTCATTACAGCACTCTCATGATGATTTTCGATCATGAGCTTCATGATGAGAGTTTCCAGCCTCCCTTTCCTTCATCTTGTTATACCACTGAGGATACAGCTGCCAAACGCATTCCTTGTCCCAAGTTGTCTCTAGGGGAAAAAATTTCGTTAGAATTTAAAAGGAGGTTGGAGGCTTTAAGAAGAAATTTAACATCCGATTTTTTAGGCCTCCCCTTTAGTCATTATCAATCGTCCTCCAGATTCATGTTCATCCCTTCCCAGGCCTCAGGGAGTAATGAGAGCCAAGATAGTCAGCCTTCAGAACCTTTGGGTCAACCCTTCGAGCCTTCACCTTATCTCAACCCTATTCTAAGATGGATGGAGCAACCTAGTGGGAATGTGCCTTGGCATAGTTCTTGTCCCCCCTCCCACCCTCTTGAGCTCGATTCTATTTTTGACTTTGTTTTGGTGGTTATCATGACTCGTGACTATGTTGTGCTTGATATATTTTTTATTTCGTTTATAATGAAGCAGAAAGGTAGAATTTTTGGATTTGATGAAAAGCTAGGGTGGATTCACTGGTTATATGATTATACCTAGCATTTTGGCTACACCATAGATTAGTGTAGGTTAGGTAGGGCATTTGCATCCTGCATTGCGTTTGTATATATCCTAGCATCATGCATTCATACTAGTGTAGTAGTGCATTTCCTTGTATATATTGCATTCTCATTTGTATATAATGTATACATGTTAGGAATTTGCATTTGATCATTGTATACTATTGTTTTATCATTTGAAGTTTTAGTGAATTTTTTTCTTTTCAGCGTGATTTTGGATTTATCACTGACCTCGGTGGATCACATCGACCAAATGATACTTCTAAAGGGTGTTGTTGTTTGAAGTGGGCGTAGTATTGAAGGTCTTGGACAACCATAGATGCTAAGGTTTTCATGTGCTCTACGATGAGCACATGTCCCCATGTTGGAGCCAGAAGTTACCCCCCATGCTTAAGGGTAACTAGAGGAGATCATGTCTCATGGCCCGCAATGGAGACAATGATCCCGGCCATGATGATGATCAGCATGACCACAGATGGCAGCCCAGTAACCCCCTCACTAACCTCTACAGCTTCAAATCAGCCAAGGCTCGTCGCATTCATGTCTCATGGCTCACAAGGCTTGATTAGGATCACAGAGGTTGTACGTTCCCCCTGAATTTTGCACTAGTTTGTCTATGCTCACAGAGGTTGTACGTTCCCCCTGACTTTTGCACTAGACTGTCTATGCTCACAGAGGTTGTATGTTCCCCCTGACTTTTTCATTAGACTTACATAGCATCTCGTTCGTCCTGACTTTTGGTTTGACTCACAGAGGTTGTACGTTCCCCCTGGCTTCTGTCAATAGCTCACAAGACTGGTTGATTCTCCAAATCTCCCTGGCTAGCCTCAGGGTGGCCCATATGGCCTCTCATTAGAGAATGACTGTCGATGCTACCAAATTTAACACTCCCTCTCAGCGAGGGAGTCATTCCCAGCCACACCAAGCTTGCCTCTCAGCTGCACAAACTGTCTCAAGCTCAGAGGCTTGGTCAGGATATCGACAACCTGCTCGCTCGTAGCTATGTACTGTAACTTTACAGTTTTTCTCTGGACCAAGTCTCGGATGCAGTGGTACCTCATGTCAATATGTTTTGACCTGTCGTGAAATACCGGGTTCTCTGTCAATTTATGCAACTTTGATTATCACAGTGAACCACCGTCGTCTCGAGCTTGTCACCAAACAACCCAGAAACGAATTTTCTGAGCCATATTGCTTCCTTGCTAGCATCACTTGTTGCAATGTACTCGGCCTCTGCTGTACTCTGTGCAATGGATCCTTGTTTCCAGCTTGACCAAGTGATCATAGTGGATCTTAAACTGAAACAATATCCGGAAGTACTCTTCTGATCCACTGGGTTCCTGCCCAGTCAACATCTGCATACCCATGCAGAAATAAACCACCACTGGGTGTATATCTCAGACCATAAGTAATGGTCTCTCTGAGATATCTCAAGATGTGCTTTGCTACCACCCAGTGTCTCTGTCTCAGTTCAGTCATGAACTGACTCATTGCAATCACTACATAGCATATATATGGCCAGGTGTGGATCATGTACATCAATGATCGAATCCGCTGCCAATACATGGTGGGATCCACCAAATCTGAACCTGTATCAGAATCATGCAACTTCCTCATGTTGGTAACCATCGAAGTAGACATGGATTTGCAATCCATCATACCAAACCTCTTTAGTACATCCACTGTGTATTTTCCTTGTGCCAGAAATATCTCACCCTGTCTTTGCCACACTTCCAATCCTAGGAAGTAATGCATCAGGCCTAAGTCTTTCATCTTGAATTCTGAGGTTAGCTCCCTCTTACACTAGGCTATTAGCCCTTCATCTCATGTTAGAAAGAGATCATCAACATACCGGATTAGTATAACAGGTTGGTTACCTCTTACCTTGAAGTACAGATTTGCATCAGCATCACTTTTCTAAAAGCCCAAGCTTTTAAGAAAGCCATCAATCCTGTCATACCAAACTCTGGGAGCCTACTTAAGACCATACAAGGCCTTCCTTAGCTTGCATACATGATTGCCTTTGTTATGCAGTACAAAACCATCTGGTTGTTCAACAAAGACCTCATGTTCAATCTTTCCATTCAAGAATGTTGTTTTTACATCCATCCGATGTAGCTTACAACCAAGAACGGAAGCTAAAGCAATAAAAGTTCAAATGGAGGTATACCTGGCTACAAGGGCAAAAGTCTCTTCGTAGTCGATTCCTTCTTTCTAAGTGAAGCCTCTGGCTACAAATCTTGCTTTGAACTTTTCCACACTTCCATCAACTGCATGTTTGATCTTATAGATCCATTTGGAAGAAACCATTGATTTGTCCTTTGGCCTCAACACAATGTCCCAAACATTACTCTCTATAATAGACCTGTATTCCTCAAGCATGGCATCCTTCCATACTTGTAATTTATCTTCTTCTTCAAATGAAGAAGGTTTGGCATCACTGATGTTGCTCATCAGTGCAACATAGCCTCCAAACCTATGAGGCCTCTTACTTTCCCTGAAAGTTCCTTTGGGAGCAGTTATCCTTTCTGCTTCCTGCACTGTTTCTTTAAGCCACCCTGTCTTCCTTTTGGCTGAAGGTTCTTCGAGAGGTCTTTCTAACTCTTCAGTAGGTTCTAGGGGCTCATTACTTGGCCCTTCACGAGGTTCCTCCCTCTAATCATCTGACTCTTCATTTTTAGAAGAGGGTGAAGCTGGTTGAACTGCTTCTGATTCCTACTGAAGCTCTCTGGATTTCGTGAATGCGGATTCCTCATGGAAAGTCACATATTTGCTTACCTCTATCTGCCTCTGTCCTGGTACATAAATCATGTAAGCCTTGGAGTTCTCACTGTACCCCACAAAAACCCCTTTCTTGCCTGAGGGTTCCATCTTTGTCCTCTTTTCCTTAGGGACATGAATATACACAGGACACCCAAATATCCTTAGATGCCCTACTTCAGGTTTGATCCCTGAGAAGACCTCTTCAAGAGTCTTGTCCTTCAAGATAGCATGTGGACACATGTTCTGAATATACACGACAGTGGAGGTAGCTTCTGCCCATAAAGAATTTGGCAGATCCTGGTCAAACATCATTGCTTTCACTGCCTCACAAATTGTCCTATTTTTCCTCTCAGCAACTCCATTTTGTTGAGGGTTATATGGCACGGTCAATTGTATCTTGATTCTTGTTGACTTACAGAAATCATGAGCCAATGCCTGGACTGACTGTACTGTCACGACATGCAGTCCTCCTCTGCGAGTTCCAATGGGTTCTGATGTACTTAAGTGGCTACCTTTAGCCCATAGTAGTGCCTTCATGTCCTTCAAGATCACCCAATATCCCTTGTCCTCAAGGGTTGAAGATCACCCAATATCCCTTGTCCTCAAGTGTTCCAATCTGAAGGAGATAGAGCCTACTCCCTCTATCTTGTAACATTTGTCATCCCCAAGCTCAACCTGCTCTACAAAAGATTTTGTCTTGAAATCTGAGAGGATCTTCTTGTACCCTGTAATGTGCTTTGATGCACCACTGTCTACTAACCAAGTTTTTGGCCCTGTGAAAACTGAACTGGATAAGGTAGAAACCAAGTAATATTCTTTTCTATTTTTTTTTTCATTAGAAGGACTTTTCTGTTTTCTTTTGGATTCATCATCCTCAGCAGTTGAGGCATGATGTTTCCCTTTCCTTGGATATTTCTTTCTAAACCAATAGTCTTTAGCAAAATGACCCAATTTATTACAACTAAAGCATTTAATCTTAGATGTATCAATACTCTTGCCTTTGAATGTACCTTTGGTGTTTGGCTTCCTCTGAGAGCCTTTCTGTAAAGTGCCTTTCCTCTTTCCCTTGAATCTTGATGCTAAAGTCGAATGCTCTTCTTTCGTTGGCTTGCTCCTGGTAGCACTGCGACTCTCCTCCTGGAGGCAATCATGCCATAACCTATCAAACGTGGGTTGAATCTCTCTCCCACTTACATTGGATAAGAAGGTCTCCCATGAAGAAGGAAGACCATCAAATATGGCCTGCACTAAATCATCATCGTCTACTGTCACCCCTAGGACCAAAAGCTGATCTTTGATCTGGGCTATCTTGGAACAGAAAGATGCTATTGATTCACATTTCTCCATCTTCAAATACTTAAGCTTGTGCTTAAGTGTCCTCTTCTGACTTGGGGCCTGTTTCTCATACAGATTCACCAAGGTATCCATACAGTCCTTAGAAGTCATTAACGAAGTCATTGCCAGCATTATACTGTCTTTGACTGAGTCAAAGATGATTCGCTTGGCCTTTGCTTGACTCTTCCTGAAGGCCTCTCTTCCTGCATTAGTAGTGGGTTCCTCCACCACTGTGGTCAGATATTGCTCAAGATTATGCCCCTGCAAGATATTTGTTATCCGGAGCTTCCACACATTGAAGTTGGCAGCTCCTTCGAGCCTATCCTCAGCCCTGACTGAAATGGAGGATGCCATGGACCTCACACTGGAAACTTAATCAAGCTTGCTTGGATGTGTGTGTACTTGTTGCTGCACTTCAACAAGCTTAACACACCCTAAGCTCTTATACCATGTTAAATTTTTAGCTTGATTTCTTAAGCGGATTATTTCTTTGAATTCTTCATCACCTTGATTCTAGCTTAATACACTTCAACAATACAGAATCATAATCGAATAGCAATAACCATGTAGATATGTAAGCATGCACATCAACAACACATATACCCTGGGGAAATCCTATACAGGGAGAAAAACCCCAGCAAACGATATTCCTTTATTGCATTAATAATGTATGACTACTTACAAATATCCACCATGAAAAAATCTGCTCTTAAAAGAGCTTGGCAAAACGACTTAGACTCGAATGAAAACTTTTAGAAGAAGAGAAGCTTTGCTGATATGTTTTCTGATTATTGACCAGCACTGAGGAAGAGACCATGCACAGCCTGTGTGTTGCTTTGCTGTCATTTTCTGGACTGATATGCAGCCTCACTTTATCAGGGTTATACGATGTATCTCGTGATTGATATGTGCCTCTGTATAGCACAGGTACAGCTGCTTTTAATTTGTTGATTTGTGCCTCTGTGTAGCACTAGTACAGTTGCCTTTAATTTGTTGATATGTGCCTCTTAATAGCACTGGTACAGCTGTCTTTGATTTGTTCATATGTGCCTCTGTATAGCACTGGTACAGCTGCCTTTAATTTGTTGATATGTGCCTCTGTATAGCAGCCTCTGTTTAGCAATTGCAATGCTACCTCTAGCTTCACCTTTACCTTGCATAGCAAATGTGTGGAAGAGAGGGGTCGACCTCTACTTATAAAGGACTGAAGAGGAGAAGTAGATGGCTCAAATTAGGAACTTGTTTTCATGCTTTAACATAACTCAGCTTTATTCTTTAGTTGGGAAATAGAACTAGACTTGAGACTTCAGTTACAACGCACCCTTGACTTGGCATGGATGCATACTAACTTAGCATGCACATGTCATGCATGCAACATGCAACTAGACATGCATGCAACATGCAACATGCGACAACTTGACAACAATGTCTTTGACTTAGACATGCAACATTGACTTCTACAACTCGACTCTTTACAAGGCAATTCAAAATTCTCTTCATGGTGGATAATGTTACACATGCCAACGCACTAGATCGATACATTTATATCATTTGCAATATTAGGAATATCATTTATTTCTAGCTCATAGGAATTTTATATTCAACCTAACTTTTGCTAGATGCCTTGACTTTTGCTCATGGCTCACAAGGCTTGACTAGGCTCACAGAGGTTGTGCGTTCCCCCTAACTTTTGCACTAGTTTGTCTATGCTCACAGAGGTTGTACGTTCCCCTTGACTTTTGCACTAGACTGTCTATGCTCATAGAGGTTGTACGTTCCCCCTGACTTTTGCATTAGACTTACATAGCATCTCGTTCGTCCTGACTTTTGGTTTGACTCACAGAGGTTGTACATTCCCCCTGGCTTTTGTCAATAGCTCACAAGACTGGTTGATTCTCCAAATCTCCCTGGCTAGCCTCAAGGTGGCCCATATGGCCTCTCATTGGAGAATGCCTATCGATGCTACCAAATTTAACAAAAACCAACTTGACCATACCCTTTGGGATCTTCGACCTGCCATACATATTCTGAATACTGCACTAAACCTGCAAGTATGGGGCACTTGCTCTACCAAATCATTTGTCCATCGTAATAGCCCCATGTGGATTCCCAGGTTGTAAATGTGTATATGTACATATGTTTTACAGGCTGGTGCGCCGAGATGTTTTTGGGCCAGAGAGCCTGTATGTTGAAAGGCCAGTAAGCCTAGTAATGTAAATTGTAATCACACTCTGATATATTAATAAAATACATTACGGTTGCAGACCAAGTCAAACAAGAATGTATGGGGGGCTAGGACTCCACAAGAGGGAAAAGGGGGCTAAGGGCTTAAGCCAAGGGGGATAACTCAAATATTAAATTAGTCCTAAGTCATAGCCTAAGTACTCATGTCGTGTTTTTATTCTAATTTCTCAAATGGGGAGAAAGGAGTTCCTTGAGTGCCACTTGTCAAAAAGGGAACATGCATATATAAACTTTGGATTTAGTAGAAAGGGGGGGGAATTCCATCATTCTCATCATTGTGACTTTCCATTTTTGGTCTGAAATATTGGGTGTGAGCTAGTAAGCCACTGTAACCCTGTTTTTGTGTGAACCTTGTCAATCCTAGGTGGATTTGGGTGAACAATTCTCAATGGGTTTCCTTGGGGAAAAGCTAGAGCCCTGGAGGGACAATTCTCTTGGATAGGTTTCTCTAGGTGTGAGACCTGGAGGTGCCTAGAGAATCCATTATAGCAATTGGAGTTCCTAGAGCCATAGAGCTCTGAGAATTCCTGCCCAGCCTATGTTGGAGCTCTGGAAGGGAAGTGGGACAGCCCAAGGGACTGCAGTGCAAAGAAGGCGGTACACTTCCTTGGGTTGTGCAGGTTCATGGGGAATGAGAGGTTCTAGGTTGGAATTGTTGTTGGAGTTTGGTACTTGTTATCGCTCAATTTCTACTTATACCAAGGGAAAAGGTTAAAGGAAGGCAAATTGGCATAACATGAGGTTATCCTATCACTGTCACCTCAACAGGATACCTCCTTCTATTTAGGGTTGATGGACCAGGGGAGACGTCTCAGGTGACCTAGGGGTTTGAGAAGGAAAATGTTAAAGTGTCTATAAAAGTATCCCCTCACAAGTCACACTGATCAGAAAGTCCCAGGGTTTTAACTAATGAAGTAATGAAGTATTCAGATGTACCTGCCCAGAACAAAGCAACAAGAAAAGATATCTTTTGCAAGCACAACTTGTTGTTAGTACTTCATAAAACGATGGACTTTATCAATAAAAGCAATAGTTGATATATGATGAAGCAAACAGATTTTTTATAACAGCAATGTTTATAAGATAGTAGCTTCACAATAAATGCCTTAAAATGGATTCACAATGACCAAGAATAATTACTCAACAATAGCAAAGTACTAGCATTTGTCAGAAGCAAATTAGGCAGTGTATAAATCAACTTTACAATTGCTTTTAGGTGCTTTTAATGCTGCAATAGATGGTTGTAGCTTACTTTTGTAACAGCAGCAAATAGGTTAGTAGATTAGTCTATTCTAAGGTTAGGAATAGTTAGTAGAGAGCTTAAGGTAATAGTTTTTTGAGGGTGGCTTTAATCAATCACTCAAGTGCAAGGCTTAGATCAGTGTTTTTAGGGTAAATGGAGTCTCTTTAGCAGTGGCAATCTTGAAGGAACAAAGTGATAATAAGAGAGCTAGAGACAAGAAGGTTAATGATTGAAGTGTTGGTAGCCCAAGGCTTCAATCACTAGACCTTAGGGGGAAAATGGCCACTAGGAAGTAGGTAACCCTAGGCCCTAGCAATTTTCCTCCTTCCTTAGCTCAAAGATGAAATAGATGATGGCTAAATGAAGCAAAAGGTGCTAGGGTGTTGCAATGGCAAGGCCCTTAGCAAAAATCTTCAAGAAAATCGGTTTTCTAGCATAATCTAGTAGGTGAAAGTTATTAAGGCAAGAACAATAACATGTGCTTTAGCCTCATAGGGTTTTAAGCTAGCAATTTCATAATCTTAGAATAAATGCAAGATAAATACAACCATAACCATTCAATGAAGAAGAATTGCAGAAAATTTACTTACATTGACCAAGAATCATCTAGCAAATAGCCTAGTTGAACACTTCCACCAAGAAAAATACTAAAATACTCCAAAAATGGCCTCCTTCAAAAAGTGTGCACTAAATTTCAGCCAAGTAACCCTAATTAGGGTGCAAATCTCAGACCTCACTTAAGTGTGAGCGAAAGATGACGAAATAATTCAAGGGAAAATCCCTTATTTATACAGTTACAATGACCAAAATTAGGTCAAAAAGGTCGACATGGCCAATTTACATGTAATATCCAGTTTTTACATAAAAATGACAATTTAAACCCTAAATCAAGAAGAATAGGTGACGTCATGCCCCTTTAGGGTGACGTTAGTCCTCTCTGGTGAAACGTTGGCCTCCAGGAGCAAAACATTAGGCTTCCCAAGGCCTCTGGACCAAGCCACACGGGCCACCTGGCACATAACTGCCTCCAAAGTGTCCATCAAACGTTGGTGACGTCAAGGGTCACAGAGGTAACACCATGGGCCTTTCAAGGCCAACATCATAGTAGGAGGGCAAGACCCCCCTGGGTCCAGGCCTGCCAGGTTGTCTCTGGTGGAACACCATAACCAATGGCGTTACATTCATAGCAATGAAAAGAAAATATTTCGTATAGACCCAACAATGTGTTGAATAGCCATCCCAAAGTAAAAATATTGAGCACATTGACGTTCCAGAATGCCAGCAAGGTTCAGCAACAGCCTTTAGACGAACAAAAAACCCTCTTACCACGGATTAAATCAACAACAATGGTAGTCCCAAGCATTCCACTCCAGCAAGAACAAGTACCACATTTGAACCAAAACAGGATACCCAGACATAAACAGGAAATTCCAGCAAATGAGCCCAGCAACCTACAAGCTCTTCCACTATAGAAGTTACAAATGGGTCCAAACACCTCTAATGTCGACAACAAAGCCACCGATGCAAAGGAAAACACTACACCAGAAAACAGTAACAGATGGAAATATACCATCCAAAAAATACACTGCTGGTTTGCCTGCCAGAAATCCAGGAGGGGATCATGATGGCAGAAATGAGAGCAGAAAGTCCTAAAAGCAGAAGGCATCTACTCTGTTGATTGTGAAAATGGACTTTACAGTTTACACAAGCTATATCTCAACCACTCC
Source organism: Picea mariana (assembly GCA_032191745.1). Classification (NCBI taxonomy): domain Eukaryota; kingdom Viridiplantae; phylum Streptophyta; class Pinopsida; order Pinales; family Pinaceae; genus Picea; species Picea mariana. The sequence continues at coordinate 343,109 of JASDQU010099925.1, forward strand.
ATGAGGCTGGATCGGAGGGAAGGTGGGAGTGGTCATCTGGCTATTTATAGCCCCTGTTAATTTCCTCTTGTGCCCTTTTCCTTCCTTAATGAAACCGAAAAGTAGTTTTTGGGAACCCTAACCTAGACTGTAGCTAATAACCCTAAATCTATCTGAGACTTCCACTGCATTAGAAAAGTCTAAGAATCAAATGAAATAAAATTTATAAACCATATATCGAAATCTGAGCGCATTATTATTATTTGTTTCTGTCCACTATATAGTCTGGCTGTGTATGACTCCTCCAATGCGTATCTGCAACCTGCAATGTATTATTCTCTTCACAGACACCTAAAAAACTACTCCAGATCTTTTAAGAAAGGTCAGCAAGAGACATTTTGAGATCAAGCCCTTTCCCACTGTTGGCTCTGAGGCTTTATCCAAGGCTGCAGCTTGTGTAAAGGTCTTAGCGACATCTGGCACACCAAATAATGCTGGTCTCCCAAGCCATTCTACTTTAGCAGCTCCTTTGACAATTAACATCCCAGTTTCCATCCAAAAGCAACAGTGGCTGACAGTATCTTCCTCAGAAGGTATTAACAGAAATGTATCAGCTAATTCTGCCCAGCCAGTGAGAAAGAAGAGAAAATTAGGGGCTCAAGATTAGGAGAAGGAACTAGTTGCTGCTGTCCAGTATTCCAGAAGGAGCATTCAAGCATGATCGAAGTTTCAAACAGCTTCTCATTTGTAACAGAGATGGTCGCTCGTCAGAAAACGCCAGGTTGTTTCAAATCAAGGAAATCTTGCAAACTCAAGCACTTCATCTGCAATTTCAGATGTGCACACAGTCCACAGCTCAAACAGTTTCGGTACAAAAACCGGTGTCGCTGTAAATACAACTACTGGTTTAACAATGGCTGTTACGCTGGACTCTGGAGCAACAGCTGTGATGACATCAAGCAGTTCATTTACTGATTCAACTCCAAACACTTCAGGTTCCCCTTAAACAGCCAGTTATAAAGCTAAACTGCATTGGTTATATTGTCATTGTATTTTCAAACTTCCTAGATATTCTCCATAAAATACCTATGATAAGATACAGTGAATCATTAATAATGCTTCATTCATGGTCAAGCAGTGATAGTTCCACACATCTCTGGTTACCTCAGACCTTATTTCCATAAAGCACAATTTCTCCTACTTACACTTATCATGGACATTCCAAGGAAACAAATTGTATCTCCCCCCAAGTGTGAAAATAAGGTGAGCATTATCTTTCCTCAACCACAACGAATAACATGGCACAGAAACCAATCGACATAACTAGTAATCCCATCTAAAAGCATATGAATTTTCAAATTTCTGCATGTACATTGTAAACAAGTGGCATGGGTTCCATGTGTATTCATGCGTGGCATTCATTATCACATTGTATCACCAAACCCTGGTGACATAGTCCTTCAAATCATTCATATATCGGACCAGTGAACAACAGTTAGCTGACCAGACAGATGCCCTTCAGAGTTGATAAGGCCACTTGCACATGCTTATCCTTTGAAACACCCAAGCCACAGTTACTGTGCTCATGTGTGGATCTGTAGGCCACGGGCTCTGTTTTTTTTGGAGGGAGATATATCCCACATGCAAACAAGGAGAATGGGATCATTTGTTTATATGTATAATTGTTTTGTTGTATTTGCGATGCGTAGTGCACAATAGACATTGACTTGGGCTCCTTCATATGGGGCTTGGGCTTGGATTATCACTTATGTTTTGGGGTTATGGGTTAGGGCTCCATCGTGGATATTGGTATGTGGAAATGGATATAGGGGCTGAGCCCTAAAATTTTGGTATAATAAAACAAGGGGAGGGGGTTTGAACTTTGGATAAAATAGGTTGAGGACTAGGCAATTAGGGTTTGTACATATGATGAATGCGTAGACAAGGACTGTGCAGTTAGGGTTCGTACATATGATGAATGGGTAGACAAGGTCGAGGGCCAAAAGATTCTTTGTTTTATTCCAAATAATCGAAAACATGCAAATGGACCAAGGAAAATGATGTGATTAGGGTAGATGGTGTTCAAGAAGATGTGAGCAAAACAATGCACCAAGGTATAATGAAAAGGAGTTTTGGGGATTAGTCATGAGACCAAGCCACCATGGGATGCTAATAATCCAACCACACAAATATTGTCACGGGACTTCTCTTCATCAATCTGAAACACCTTCATCATCAAGCAACAAAATACCATATTGCCAAACTTTGATCATTGTTAGAAAACCCTCCATAAGCAAAGTTTCATTTATGACTATTTCATAAGACTTGAAGACTCACTAAGTGGTGGAACATGGGACAAGATCAAGCTAGCTAAACTTCTAGGATAAAGGTAGCGAACAGAAGTGCTTGAAGAAGACTCGATTAGGCTTTGATTTTCTTAGGCCAAACCGTTTTGAAATGTTAAGTAGCCTGGCAATGCTTTGCCAGCTCATATCCATTGACCAAAATAGTGGTCAAAATACTCCACAGGAGAAGAAGAATAAATAAGAAAAGAGAATCAAAAAGGAAGAAAACGCCAACATATGAGGCAGAAATTCCACAGGTAACAGGAGACACCATTCACACAACCTCCCACATGAACATGCAACAAATGCACATAAGGATAAACAAAAAGGAAAGAAGAGAAATAGAAATACCATCTATGAGGGGGCACAGGGAACAACAAAAAATAGCACCATTTGGTCAACCTGTTCATCTTCAGCAGAGAGGCATAATCCTTGATCCTATTCTCTTCTAGTTCTTGAAAAAACAAGAAGAGGAGAAGATAGACGTAGCAGCAAAATCTACAACCAAAAAAACTACAGAGGCAGGCAAGAAGAAGAGACAAAATAAGGTCAGAACTTATTTATGACAGGAAGTTGGGAATTGTAGAGTATACATTTTCACCAAACACGTCAAGCCAAAGATGCAAACGATATTGACGGACTATGATGCCACTGCTGTTGTGAAGACTGAGAAAGATAAGTTGGAAAAACATCGATCCAGCAAGAACAAGAATCAGTAGAAAGAGAATCAGCAGGAACCAAGAAGGCTTTAAGCCTTTAGGTAATGTTTAACACAGGACTCTGAGCAACATGCAATTTGGGCAGAGAACATGTTGATCAGAAAATTTACCACCTCTTCACCACAGAATAACAAATGGTATTCTTCCAATCTACAGGGAATCATAATACTGCAAAAGAAACTACTTGTAGAATAGTTCGACATTACAATTAATATTTTGCAGCCAAAACTTGAGCTGGTCAGAGAAGCAGCAGCTGAAGTAGAAGTAAAAAGACAAAAGCAAGAGACTGACAAACTCACAACATCAAAGGACTGGTCCAAACCACTATCTTTCTGTCAAATTTTGGATTTTTGTTTTCTCAGTGCACATACATGGAATCCAGGAACCCACCAATCCATTTGGCGGGCTGATGATATCGCAAGGTATTTTTTATTGCCAGGACTTAAGGGGTGTTTCACCATGTTAGGCTAGTGGTTTCTCATTGGGTCTTATGTGACACTTAACAAATATCATAACCATTTTATTAGTCATCCCGCAACTTAATGGAGGTAGTTAGTTGGAGAAGAAACTGGTTTTTGTATGGAAGGAAGATGGAAGTTGTATGGGAATAGCTCTTAGTTTTTGTGCTAATTAATGGATTGTGATGACTTGTTCCATGTTTATGTTGTGATTGTCATATCTTTTCATTTCTCTGAATGTTACATCTCATTGGTTATGACATGCACATTATATCTGTTGTAGTAATTCATGTTTAGAGAGACTACAATGGCTAGTGTAGTGTGGATTCCTCTGTATGAATACCATGCCAACAACAACCCTAGTTTATTATTCTCAACTTTTGGTAAGCAGTAAGTGTCACTAGGATAAGATGTCCTCAGCTCATCAGCTATATGGTGGGGCTAGAGTCATGGATGAGCTATCTTCTGGTCTTGGGGGGCACTGATAACAGCTTGGCATTGACCTTTGGAGGACGGTCACCACTGGAAGGTTTGAGGTAACCACATAGCTTTCCCTGCAAGAACAGAAACTGTTTGCTATGCAAACAATGCATGGCCTGAGCATCAGATTCCTGTAGTAGATTAAGAAGGCATGCATTTCATGTTAACCACCATAACTACTTTCTTCTTTGTGCTTCAGTTCAGGTTTGGAGAACCAGGGCACTAACAATTTTGGTTTTATTTATTCGAAGATAGTAAATGAAACCATTTTGTTAAATTCAACATTACTGATGTAGAAATTTGATCTGAAAAAATAAGGATCACATTAATAACCTTCTGGAACCAAAAATCATGCATGACACCAGTTATATGAGAGCATAGTATGGCACACATCAGAAATTCAAACACTTTCGGGAATATTTTCCACTGAAAAAAAGTGGCCTTGTTCTCATCAAATGTCACATTTAGCCTTTAGGTAGTACGCTTGGCCTGTAATGGATATGTAGCTTTGCTATTAAAAATCAGAATACTTACCACGTATATTTCCAAAGGTCATACTGATAAGAGAAAGCTTGAATTTGCATTAATTAGATAATAACATTTTAAAGTACCACTTAACAGAAATGGGGGAGACCATACTGCAGATCTCAGTGCAAATGTCAACTATAAAAAGGGCACCAAATAATTTTGGAATTCTACTTACTCAGCATAATATGGAAGTGTTCTTACTGCAACATCCAGAGCAAACATCCCTTGTTTGGTTTTACCAACCTCACAATACACACGAACTTTATTCCCTGAAATTATCCACAACATAGAATATTTAAAGTATAGGACTGGCAAATATATACATTCACCTATTCTCTATGAAAGCCTGAATTTGCCTTACATACATGTATGCATGTATATGTTCCTTATACATAATATGTATATACACACAGACCTGCCATAGTTGTTCCACCTATATAAAATGTATGTACACACACCTGCTGTAGTTGTCCGTTCTATAAATTCAAGTTCGCCCACAACAATTGCCACCAAGTATGTTGACATAATAGGTGATTCCTGAAAACTGACTGTCCTCAAATGTCCATCAGACTTTTCTTCAATAGCTGGCATATTTGATAAAACTACTCGGTCAACAGGTGCTTGAACCGTTATTTTAAATGTTGCCTGTGGGAAATGAACAGAATCACATTACTAAAATTGCCATTAAACAGAAAACCTATACATTTTCGGTTAAATAAAAAATAACCTTAATGAGACAACATTGAATCACCTTTTCAGGGTTCCAGCATTATTTCTCAAAGCTATATTTGTTTTTATATTCTCTCATTTCAGATTTGCAGAGAATTCTTTCATAATTACTCAAATAACGATGTTAATCAAGAAAGAAAGAGCATAGTTCTGATTTAGTGTTTAAACTGTTGATGTTTTGAATCTTGATAGCAGTGGGAGGTATTCCCTCCTGGACAACCTTTCTTAGAAGAGAAGAAGATTCCAGAAGTCAAAGGAAGACCATTGAACAGTTGTAGAACACCCGGGAAGAGAAGTCGGCCCACAAGAAAAGAATAAAGCGGAAATGGAATTTCCAGGAAGAGAAATCGACCCACAGTAAAAGATAAAGGGGAAATAGAATTTCCCAGAAGAGAAGTCGGCCCCAGCTAAAGTGACTTGAAGACTAAAAATAAGGTGACGCCTTGCTCATTTGTTCACTCTCACTCACTCAGCTATCTCACTCAAGAAGAAGGCGCAAGTCTAAGGCAAGGAGAAGACGCAGCTACTACGGCATCTGTGGTTCTTGCTTATTCTTGGTGGTTTCTCTTGTGCACTATCTCTGGAGAGGTGTGCTATCTCTGCATGGTGTTGCAGCTGCAGTTGTTTGGTGCGCTAGTCTTGTATCAGGGTTTCTTCATTATCAGTTTGCTCTTGTGCAGAAGAGCTTGTTCATGGTTGGATTGTATTATCAAAAAGAATCTGTCTAAGAAAGGTTGGATGGGTTTTTCCCCGGGTTTGGGGTTTTCTCAGGATAAATCTTTGTGTCCCCTTGCGCTTGTTTTTATGCTGCTTATATCTTCAGTATATGGTTGTTAAATGTAAAAGAAGATCTAAATGTTCTTGTAAATCTATTGCTCTGAAAATTTAAGAAAATCTAACATGGTATCAGAGTGAGGTTACCTTCAGAACAGTTTAACCACTTGAAGGAAGATCACACTTTGGATTTGCTGCTTCACAGTTTTCTTTTGTCAAGCTCATTGAGCACTCTTTCCAAAGTCGTTGGGACTATCTCCACTTCAGAGCAACTCACCTAACCCTAGCACACATCTTGAAACCCTAACGTTGACTTTTCAATGAGGTTGAAATTTTTAGGTTTTTCAGGTCTAGGGTTTCTACCAGCAAAAATGATTACCAGTGTGAGAGTCGAGGATAGGTTGGATGGAACAGACAACTTCAGATCATGGAAGCATAGGATACTACTTATTCTAGAAGAAAATGAGCTCTTGGATCATGTCAAGCAAGTTCTCCCGGAACCAGAAGAAGAAGATGCCAAGGCGAAGTACAAGAAGAATGAGATCAAGGCCAAGAGGATCTTATCAGATTCAATCAATGACCACTTGATCCTCAATGTATCAGAATTGAAGACACCAAAGGAGATGTTTGATGCCTTATCAAGATTATATGAAAGCAAGAAGACAAGCATAAAGCTAACCCTAAGGCATCAACTCAGAAACGTGATGATGAACAAGTCAAACACAGTTTCCACCTACTTCATGAGAATTTCACAGATCAGGACCAGCTAGCAGCTATTGGAGATTCAATGGATGATGCAAAGCTTGTGACTACAACTATTAATGGTTTTCCTTCTTCTTGGGACGCATTTGTTCAGGGAATTTGTGCAAGAAGTACATTACCCAAATTTGACAAGCTATGAACAGACTGTACCCAAGAAAAATCAAGATTGATATCCAAGTCTCAGAAAACCAATGATGAAAAGAACCAAGCTCTTGTTGCTCATGTGAAGAAAAGGAAAGAAAGGAGAAATACCAGTTCGAAGAAAACTAGAAGATCAGTTCCAGACCACAAGAAGGATGTATCTAAAATTAGATGTTTCGCTTGTAAGAAGTTGGGACATTTTGCCTATCAAAGTCCTCAAGGGAAAGGAAAGAGAAAACATCATGCACATGCAACAGATATGGAAGAGTCCACATCTCAAAAAAGGACAAAGGAATCAAAAGATGAAGAATATGTCTTTATCTCAGCTTTAACAGGTACTATCACTCGGGGAAGTGATATTTGGCTAGTAGACAGTGGTGCTTCCAAGCACATGACCAGGTTCAGAAGTTCTCTTACAAAATTGACAGAGAAGAGTTCACCCCTTCAAGTAGAACTTGGGGATGATTCCAGGCATGCAGTCAGAGTAGGAGAAGCCTCCTACCAGCTTGATTCAGGTAATTGTATCTCAATAAAAGATGTTTTGTTTGTACAAGGCTTAAAGAAGAATCTTCTTTCTATTTCTGCTTTAGAAGATAAAGGTTTCAGGGAAGCTTTTGTGGATGGCCAAGTCCTTCTATGGACCAAGAGTTCAAGTATAGATTCAGATATTGTGAGTGGTGTCCGAGAGGGAGGATTGTATAAATTGAAGGGACACCCAGAACAAGCCCTTATACACAACAGTGTTATCTTTAGTGAGCTATGGCACCGAAGACTTGCTCGCCTAAATTACAGAGCCTTACCAGTTTTGAGCAAGATGGTTACAGGTCTACCAGATATGCAGGTAGAGCATGATGGGGTATGCAAAGGATGGGCACTTGGAAAGAATGTCGAGGGAAGCTTTTCAAGCAGTGACAACAGATCCAAAAAGGATCTTGGACATCATACTTCAGATGTATGCGGACATATGATGGTGCCATCTCTAGGTAACTTTGTGTACTATGTCATTTTCATTGATGATTACTCACATAAGACATGGATCTATTTCTCGAAAGAAAAAGATGAAGCTTTTAACAAGTTTCACGAATTCAAGGCTTTAGTAGAAAATTTCTTTAGAAGAAAGATTAAAATCTTGAGGAAAGATGATGGAGGTGAATACACCTCAAATGAGTTCAAATACTTCTGCAGAGAAGTTGGATTAAGAGGGAGTTGACAACTCCCTACAACCCCTAGCAAAATGGGGATGTAGAGAGAAAGAACAAATCAATTGTAGAAGCAGCTAAAGCGATGATCCATGACCAGAATTTACCCATGCATCTATGGGGAAAAGCATCTAGTACAGCCATCTATGTCCATAATAGAAGTCCTCATAAGATATTGGGGAACAAGACACCAGAAAAAGTATTCACCAGAAATAAACCAGAAGTCTGCCACTTGAGAATATTTGGGTGTCCAGTGTACATACATGTTCCCAAGGAAAAGAGAACGAAGTTGGAGCCTTCAAGAAAGAAGGGCACCTTCGTTGGATACAATGAGACTTCGAAGGCTTACAAAATATACATCCCTGGACAAAGACAGAATGAGATTAGTAGGGATGTTACATTTGATGAAGAAGCAGCCTTCAGGAAATCTAAAGAGTCTCACATGGATGAGGATAGAGAGCAGTAGGAGGATCCAAGGGATGCAGTGATGATTGAATCTACTCCAAAAGAACACATTCCAGAAGATCAGAATGAGATAGTAGAGCTAGAGATACCTGTAGATCCACCCACAGAAGTTACAATTACCAGGAAGAGACCAGCATAGCTTTGGAACACCTTGCAGGAAGTTGAAGGACATGCAACTCCTAGAGGCTCTTTCAGAGACAGAAAGAGACCACACAAGTTTTCCATCTATGTGGCGTTGATTAGTAAAATCATTGATTCAGAACCTTCCACTTATGAGAAAGTTGCTAAGCAGCAAGTGTGGAAGGATGCCATGATGGAAGAGTATCAGTCCGCCATGAAGAATGATGTGTGGGAAGTGTTTCTCAGACCAGAAGGGAAGTTAGTAGTGACTTCCAAGTGGATCTACAATATCAAGCATGCTACAGATGGCAGCATAGAGAAGTACAAAGCGAGATTTGTGGCTAGAGGTTTCTCCCATAAAGAGGGAAAAAATTATGACGAGACATTTGCTCCAGTAGAAAAGTACACTTCCATCAAATCTATCATTGCTATTGCTTATGTTATGGAATGGAAATTACAGCAAATGGATGTCAAGACTGCCTTCTTGAATGGTGTAATTGAAGAAGAAGTGTACATAGAGCAGCCACAAGGAATCCATTGGAAGGAGTCCCATGTTTGCAAATTCAAGAAAGCTTTCTATGGGCTTAAGCAAGCACCCAGGAAATGGTACGCCAAAATAAACAATTATCTGATGAGCTTGGGGTTTACCAAGAGTGATGCAGATCCCAACCTTTACTACAAGGTTGAAGATGGTTGCCCATTGATCTTGGTACTATATGCGGATGACATGTTTCTTACAGGGGATGAGAAGCTCATAGATGGGTGCAAGAGGGAGCTCACTTCAGAGTTCGAAATGAAGGATCTAGGTTTGATGCATTATTTCTTGGGATTAGAGGTGTGGCAGAGACCAGATGAGATTTCCCTTAGCCAAGGAAAATATACAATTGAGATCCTGCAGAGATTCAAGATGATGGACTGCAAGTCCATGGCCACACCTATGGTTACGAATCTGAAGCTCTTGAGTGATTCATCTTCAGATTTGGTTGATCCCACCATGTACAGATAGTTGATCGGATCCTTGATGTACCTGATTAACACCAAGTTGGATATATGCTTTGCAGTGAACACAATGAGTCAGTACACAGTTGAGCCTAGACATGTACATTGGATAGCAGCAAAGCATGTGTTGAGGTACTTGCATGGTATGGTTGGATATGGAATCAAATATGTCTCGAGCGATGCGGTAAAGTTGCAAGGCTATATAGACTCTGACTGGGCGGGGAGTGCAGTGGACAGGAAAAGCACATCAGGATGTTGCTTCAATTTGGGATCAGGTATGATCTCATGGTTAAGCAGAAAATAGACGTCAGTGGCATTCAGTACAACAGAGGCAGAGTATATAGCAGCCAGTGTTGCAAGTCGTGAAGCAATGTGGCTTTGGAAGTTGCTTGCAGGGTTATTTGATCTAAAGTTGGAGCCAACTTTGATATATTGTAATATATCAAAGTTGTGTGAAGCTTTCAGAGAATCCAGTCTTTCATGACAAGTCAAAGCATATGGAGATCAAATACCATTACATCTGATACATGGTGCAATGAGGAGCAGTGGAGCTCCGAAACATATCCACAAATGAGCAAACAAAGGACATTCTCACCAAGCCTCTATCTAGGGTGAAGTATGAGCACTTCAAAGACAAGCTTGGCGTGATGCAGAATGTCCACCGTCATTGAGAGGGAGGTGTGATGTTTCTCCTCTAGTAAGCTTTCCCTATGGCCAAGGGTTTCCCAAATCAGTCATGTGAAGTGACTGAGGGAGTAAAATGTAGCCTGGTACAAGTCTTGCCTACGCCATGTGAAGTGGCTAGGTGTGAATGGGACTTGTAGCGTGGTATTTCCTACGCCATGTGTAGTGGCTAGGTGTGAATGGGACCATGGCATAGCCTTAGGGCTATGGTAGTAGTCTTGCCCATACCATGTGAAGTGGATGGGTGTGATTGGGAATACTAGGAGAGGAGAAACATCATAGCGTAGTCGTAAGAATATGGCAGTAGTTTTGTACTATTGGATAACGTAGTCATGGAGACTATGGCGGTAGTCTTGTACTACTGGATAGTGTAGTCGTCGAAACTATGGCAGTAGTCTTGTACTACTGGATAGCGTAATCGTGGAGACTATGGCGGTAGTCTTGTACTACTGGATAGCATAATCGTGGAGACTATGGCAATAGTCTTGTACTACTGGATGGTGTAGTCGTGAGACTATGGTGGTACTCTTGGACTACTAGATGGCGTAGTCGTGAGACTATGGTGGTAGCCTTGGGGCTACTAGATGTTTGCAGCATAGTTGTGAGACTATGGTGGTAGTCTTGGGAGTCGGGACTACTAGAAGAAATCATCTTGGAAGAATACCTACCTAGCTAAGAGGGAGTGTTGATGTTTTGATAGCAACGGGAGGTATTCCCTCCTGGACAACCTTTCTTAGAAGAGAAGAAGATTTCAGAAGTCAAAGGAAGACCATTGAATAGTTGAAGAACACCCCGGAAGAGAAGTCGGCCCATAGGAAAAGAATAAAGCAGAAATGGACTTTCCAAGAAGAGAAGGCGGCCCATAGGAAAAGAATAAAGCAGAAATGGACTTTCCAAGAAGAGAAGTCGACCCACAAGAAAAGATAAAGGGGAAATAGAATTTCCCAAAAGGGAAGTTGGCCCCAGCTAAAGTGACTTGAAGACTGTAAATAAAGTGACGCCTTGCACATTTGTTCACTCTCACTCACTCAGCTATCTCACTCAAGAAGAAGGCGCAAGTCTAAGGCAAGGAGAAGACGCAGCTACTACGGCATCTGGGGTTCTTAGTTATTCTCGGTGGTTTCTCTTGTGCACTATCTTTGGTGAGGTGCGCTATCTCTGCATGGTGTTGCAGCTGCAGTTGTTTGGTGCGCTAGTCTTGTATCAGGGTTTCTTCATTATCAGTTTGCTCTTGTGAAGAAGAACTTGTTCATGGTTGGATTGTATTACCAGAAAGAATCTATCTAAGAAAGACTGGCTGGGTTTTTCCTTGGGTTTAGGGTTTTCCCAAGATAAATCTGTGTGTCCCCTTGTGCTTGTTTTTATGCTGCTTATATCTTCAGTATATGGTTGTTAAATGTAAAAGAAGATCTAAATGTTCTGGTAAATCTATTGCTCTGAAAATTTAAGAAAATCTAACATAAACAGTATAAAACCAAAATTGCAAATCCATTAGCTAGCTTAACATGGTTGGCAACAGTCTATTCTTAATAAGCACAGGTGCAGGATTCCAAGAAGTAACCTGCACAATTCTGTAGTGAGAGATAAGAATCTGAAATTTCAAAAAATAATTGTGGGGCATGTGCTCCTGAGTCCTGACTACTTTGAAACAACATTCACCCAAAATAATAGGGGAAATATGTGTATTGATATGGACAACAATAAAGATGCACCTCTTCTTGCATGAGAATGATAGTTCTATGTGCATATATTGAGGGACAGACAACAGTATAGGAGGTCTAAACACCTAAAACAAGATCTTAAGAAAAGATGGGATTACCGCAATGTAGGTCAACGGGACTATGAAGTACAACCAGTGATGATAGTATGTGAGAGCACTAGGCTGCTCCAGATGCAAAATAAAATAGATAAAGGAGAAAACCTGTGAAAATGGTCCTACATTAAAGGAGGACATATAAAGAAAGAAAGCTCCACAAAAAGTCATTAGGTCAGGGAGAGGAAGTAGATAATGATGCAGGAGTATTTGTCGCCACATTAACTACCGAGAAAACACCAATACAATGTCTGATGATGTCTGTCAGAAGAAAGTTCAGTGCTGGGAGGACCTGGGTGAGTGACCCTAGGAGGAACCTAAGTGCCACAAGCAAAGATTCCCCTAACATTCAAGGCCAAAGGATAAATTCTTGTGATAGGGTCTTGACTCGGCTTAGACCATCAAGCAGATTCAGGTTGAGGACAAGAACTCCTCTGTGACCTCATCATAACTCCATCAACCATAGTGCAAGGCATTGCACAAGGTCTCACTAATATGGTCCGTATTGTATCAGTCATTGGACAATCTACGCATTGCTTATCGCCACTAGGGGAAAAGTGTATTGTAAAATGAGATGATTATCTTGAAAAGGCAAGTTCTAGGGAACCTATAAGGTCTATCATCTAAGAGGCACCACCTCATGCATGTAAAGAGCCAAACATCTCTCGTCAAGGTAGAGGATAAAAGTGGAAAGGGACCCTCCCAAATCCCAAAACAAATGATGACATGTTCTATGGATTTCCTAAGTAAATGGTGCACTTGATGAAATGCACCTCAGACTCCACCTCCTACAAGTGGCATCACTGACAGGTCCTCATCACTGACAGGTCCTCTTCTCCCATGGGGTGTTGTTGTCAATCTTAATCCAAAAACAATGGGCACCAACCATAAACTATCTTAGTGGGAACTTGATACCAATGACGTCGTTTATACTTTTGATATACAATGAGACAATCCCTCAACAACAGAAAAGGCTCTAAATAGACGGCCATATTTAGGGCCATGAGCTTAGGAAGGAGGGATCTAAGTAACTTATATGTACGATCTATAACTTCCCTCCCTGATAACCTTATTGATCTCCTACTTGATGGGGAGCCAATGACCTAGAGCATCCAAAGAATAGATGAAAGGTGGGAGAAACTCAATAGAGTTGTCAATGGACTAAAGCAATGAGGAAGCCTCAAAGAGCCAAACGTCCTCCATCTTGAGAGTGTAGAAGCAATCTCAACCATACCGTAGAGGGCCAATTATGGGTATCTCTAAAGCCCTATCATCAAATCTGCCACATTGTGAACCCTATGAAAGAAAGAAACCAGTCTAAAAATGCTCTCAAGACGCATGGGATGGCCATTAAACTCATCCTGCACAAAACCCTAAGCAACCATCCACTTGCATCAAATCATTTGTTGCAACATAAGGGGTCATATTGGCTGTGTGCCAACCAACAAGCAATAAACTAGGACCCCAAATCTCGACCACATAGACAGCGATCTGTTTGATGATTGATTCAAAGAGGTGCATCTTAGTAGATATGTCCTGAAAGTGATTGTGGAAGCAGTGGCACTAAAACATGGAAAGAGATATATTCCCTTTGCTAAGTCAACATAGGGTCACAAGTCTCAAACTAAATCTAGGACCATAGAATTAGCCCACCATATAAGTGTAAGTTGTGCTAATCTCAATCTGTCTTCGTCTAAAGGGTATTTCTAGACATGTTGACCATGACATTAGCCTTACTGAGATTCACCATCGATTGCATGTTGTCACGAAAGCTAGCAAGGGAGTCTAGCTACATTTGCAAGACCTCACGAGAGGAAGCTAAAAGTACTATGCCATTTGGGTACAAGAGGATAGCAATCAAAACCTAATGTAAAAGACAACCATCATCTACATGTGTTTGGGCTCTAAGGTGGGCTCTAGTTCATCAATGTAGGCTGTGAACAAGGTCAATGAGAGGGGCATCCCTGCTTATGCCCAATAATCCTCGTAATGAAATCAGAGATGCCCCGAGGAAGCGTGATCCATATCAATAAGATACTCATATAACCTCATGATATATGTAAAGAGAGAAGTCGAAATTCCCATATCACAAAGCCTCTGAAACAAAGAATCCCTCGACACAGAAACAAAAGACTTCTGAAAATCCACAAAGCAATAGAATAATTTAGAAGAGCCCTATCTAGCCTCTTCAATGGTAGCGCAAAGTGTAACAATGTGGCCAATCATCTAATAATCTCTCTTAAGTCATGCAATCCCCTTCGCAGAAAGTTCATTCCTCTCCAAATGCTTTGAAAGCATCATGTTTAGAATCATAGCGTAAAACTTGGCAAAAGTGTGCCTAATCATAATGGTGCTATAGGGGTGGATGATGTTATGTGACCAAGGAGAAAGAAATCTTACACAAACCACATGGTTAAAAAGATTAGCAAATATGAAAAGCAAGAGGTCCAATACCATGCTTCAGAAATTCTACCTAAAATCCTTCCTCATCTAGTGCTTTGTTGGTGCTCATCATCCAAACTACTTTCTTGATGTTCCCGGGTGAGAAGAGATGGCAAGAAGTGGAGAGAATTATATGAATGGAGAGTTGGTTTGGCATATCATAAAGAGTGGTGGAGTGAGAGAACCAAGAGTATCCCAAAAGGTCTTAAAGGAAGTGTGAAGGGGCCAAAACCAATTTGAGTCTCCTTGAAGCAAGAAAAACTTGCTTCTTGTAACATAGGAGGCAATGGTAGTCTCATCGAAATAAGTGGATAGAGGGTGGATCATGGGCGGGAACAAAACGAAGATGTTCATGCATGGCTTTGCATTCTTCATCATACAAACCATTCATGGGGAAATTGCTAGATGAACAAGTGGATCTGTTTTGGTGGATAGTCTATGGAAAAGAGTCCAAAGCGACATCCCTAGTGACCTTTAGATTAACAGACATATTTGGAAGTAACAATGGACAGAATGAGAAATCAGAGATGGGAGGCATAGGCATCTTCATAATTAGCACCAAAGTGAATTGTGGTGTGTGTGGGCTTGGGAGGAAGGAGTGGGTGGAGAGGCATCCAAGAGAGTGAAAGCACTGTAGGCATGGTCAACAAGAGGATGAGGGAGTGAGTGAAAGATAAAGGTAAGATAAAGAAAATTTTATTAATGACCAAAAATTAGGTCAATGGGAAACTTGAGGAAGCTTCCTTGTTACACTAAAGTGTTTGGTACTGACCACCTATCAAGAGGTGGGGCACCATTTACACTTATGCGACATGTGACCATCCAACCAGAATTAACGACCATGGCAGTTCAATTGTTCATCCACGACTCCTTTGTGGGACCACAATGGCAACTCTTTGAGGAATTGAACCCTAGTTGGGACTACAATAGCACCCTGTTTCACCAACCGATTGATCTCTCATGGCTAAAGTAGGTCACTATGAAGTAGAATCAATGATGATAGTTTATGGGAGTGCACTAGGTTACTTCAAATGCAAAATAAAATATAAAAAAGAGAGAATTTGTGAAAAGGGTCCAAAAATAAAGAATGCACAAAGAGAAAGAAAGAAAGCCCTACAAAATGTCATTAAGTTAGGTAGAGGAAATAGAGAGTGCGAAGAAGGAAGTATTTGCCACTGCATCAAACATCGAAAAGGACCAATACATTGACTAATGATGTAATCAATAAAAAGTCCTAGGCCAATAGGACCTAGCCATGTCACCCAAGGAGGTGCTTGGCCACCACAAGCAAAGAGTCTCCTAACGTTCAAGGACAAAGGAAAAATCTTGTAATAGGGACACCACCCGAGTTAAACTATTGAGTAGGTCCAAGTTGAGGGTGTGTACTCTATGATCTCATTGTAATTCAATTGGACATATAGTGAATCATTGTACAAGGTCTCATCAATATGGTCCTTATTATATGCTATGAGTCATCACATCATGCATGTAAAGAGCCAAACATCTCTAGTCAAGACAATGGATAAGATAAGATAATTTTATTAAGGTCCGACAAATAACCACAAAAGTAGGTCAATAGGACTAAAAGGTCCATCCAATGGCATAAGGTACAATGTATTAGTGCAAAAGCAACTCCTTGAAAAATACTTAAGTTAAAGAATCTAAGCTCGTGAGAACAAGTAGAAGATGAGGTGCGCCCCTTCTAGAAGCTTCACACGTTCAACTCCAAAACTTGGTGATAATTTTCGCGCGGCAAATTCTAGCATGATAAATTCTGGTAGCAACATAAATTGGTCAATTTTTTGCCGATTTTCTATTATAACCCACTTTCGGAAATCTTGTGATAATTCTGCAGACTATGGCATTGATTTGGCAAAATTCTGGGCACTTTGTCAAAAGATAACTGCCCCTGAAGCTGGCCACCCTAAAAAATGTGCTAAAATCACCTCATACCCACCTCTACCACCCACATGTGAGAATATTCCTTTGATTGGCTCATGCATGCTCCATATGTTGACAAGTCTACAAATTGTTGATGTGGACACCTCAGTGATGATGTGGCATTCCTGTCATCGTCCATTGTGCTGTCATGGATCCCAATGTAGGTAGATATGATTGAATACCGGTACATAGATCCCAATGTAGATACATGGATCTCGAGGCAATGACAGATCCCGAGGCATAGTGCATGGATTCCAATGTGGGGCGCCCACCTACAATGATGCATGAAGCTTCAAAACTAGTCATTAGGCAACAAACACTAAGTAATATCCTCTAACAACAACTTAACATAGGTTAATTTTATAAATTGCCTAAGTTTATCATGGTGGAACAACTTTTACCCCTACTACATGTGTCAATGCTTAGGAATAAAGGTATTTCCTAAGTAATCTGGTTAGAGATAGGCGAATTTGATGAATAATTGATGGAAGAAGAAAGGGAAACTTTATATTTTGACCCAAAAAGTAATTTCTAATGATGTATGAGGTCTTTTATTGGTGCAACTAGCCTTTTTGAGCTAGGAATCTTCATTTTTGTACTTGTAAGCCTTTTAAGAGGGAGCTTGGCTTAGAGTTACCACTTTGACACCTTTTTATTACCCCCCTTTACTTTTCTTTGATTTTTCCTATTCATTTTTTTAGATATGCGTTTTTATCATAGGACCTTGGGGATGGGCCTTTTTAATGAGGTGGCATGGCTCTAGTTTCTTTATTTTTTCATTTTTAATGCTCTTCACCTCTAGCCATTTTGGCTTTATTTTGGGTTTGGCTTACATTTTTCTTCATTTAGACCTTGCTCGATGACATTTGATAAGTCCAATATTAGGAGGGATAGTATTTATTTTATGAACGTGATGGTAGTGAAGGGAAATGATGGAAACTGTTAGACATGGCTAGGATGTGGACACACTACTCAACTGTTGAGTGTTGGGACGGAAAGTAGTCCCCTTGAGTTATTGAGTGCCTAACTCAAAGGGGGAAATCTTTGACCCTCACCACTTTACTTTATGTTATAATGTCGCTTTGACTTTATAACATCATTAATGACAAAAGGGCAAAAGGAGGCAAAAGGGAAGGAGAACTAGGACATTATAAAGCGAGCAATCAAAAATTACAGTTTGAAATTGAGAAGGAAAAATATTTTAATGGGTTAACACAAAAAGATAATCGCTACTTCAAAGAGCGTATTCAGGAACTCATTGCACAAAATGAAGAACTAAAGACCAAAAGACAAAAAATGGACCAAGACTTACTAGAACGAGATGAAGAAATATTACGATTAAAAAATCATAATCAAATTTTACTAGTTAAAATCAAGAAGTCAAAAGACAAGAAGCAAGGGGATACAAATTCAAAACAAGAAAATTGAGTTCTCAAGGAGAAAACTAAAAAGGAGGAAGAAATCTCCTGCCTAAGGAATCTTAATCAGAAGTTACTAGAACAAATTAAAAGCTTAAAAAATGAAAGAAGGGAGAATCTAGAATCAAAAAATAAAGATGACAAGTTAGAAGATAAAGAAGAAATTTTACGATTAAAACGACATAATCAAGATTTACTAACACAAATCAAAAGGCTTAAGCATGATAAGAAGTCTTTACAAGAAAATCTAGATCGCAAAACATCATTAGTCGATAAGGAAACGATGACAGACCCAATCAACCTTACAACTCAAAAGGAGGCAAATCCCACTGATGTAAAGAAGTTTTCAAATGTCGAAGAAGAAACAATCCAGGGCTATGAAGAAAACTCAATTCCAAAAGTTAATCAACAAAAAGCTACAAGTATACAAAGTAAGGATCGAGTTGCAAGGATGCCTTATCGACATCCTAATCACAAAAATCAATACTATAGCCAATCATTGTATCAACAGAAACAAATGACCAGAATGTCGAAGAATATTACTTCAGCTACAAGTGATGCTCAAAATAGAAGTTATTATGGGAGTCGAAATACATCAAGTTCTTTCCAAGAACCCTATAAACTCCCCATGCAAAAAATCGAATTAGGATGGGCAGACTCCTTTACAATGCGACAGTTTTGCTCAGTGCTTAGAAAATCCTATCGTCTCAAGTCCTCAACGATTACTAACTCGATAATGAAGAATCAGGCGACAATAATTACAAGCTAGTGCAAGAGATAAGTCTTCCATAAAGTATGCTTTGAGGACAAAGCATTTTTAAGGGGAAGGCAATGTTATGAACATAAATATACATATATCATAGATATTCATAACATAATAATTAATAAATAATAATTATTAATAATGAAAGGTCATGTCTCAAAGGACATGACTATTGGTAAAGGGCACCCCTGCGTGGGTATATAAACGAGCCCTCATTCTCAATTGTAATCATCTATCTTATATCTTATCATATCTTATTATTCATTTATTGTTTACAGTCCTATATGGATTACTTTGTTATATTCCAAGTATTTTGGATAATTCTTGTGTGAGCAAACTTTGTTCGTCTCAATATGAGATATTCTGGTGGCATGAGAACACTCTCAAACATGCATATGAGCACATGAATTCTTACTCCAGCTCTTGCTAAGGATTTGTGGTTTATACAAATGGTCAACCAGAAGTCTTGATACATCAATTTTTTGCAGCATTTGAATATATTTGACACATTAAGCAAGCCTTCAAGCCAATCGATGTAAATGTTTCTGGTACAACTTAACTATTAAAGCAAACAGCCCAGCTCTTTCACTAATTATTGAGGCTACTGCTCACTGATTTTTTACAGGTGTGTGATTTTTTTGGAAATACAAACATTCTTAAATAAACCATGATATGCACATCTAAACATTCTAAGAGCTGGAGTATCGCTGGTGCATTTCTGAGTGCTTTACTGCCATATTCTGAAATATATCTTGGAAGGCTAATGGTTATAACATAATAATTTCATGGTTATTGTGTCTCAGCTGCTGTCATATTTCCATGATTCTATGAAGCACTGTGAATGTATTGGATTTTACAGATTGGAATGATCCAAAAATATCAGTGGAATATTGGCTATAAACTGTCTAATTCACAAAATAATTATTGGATGGCACTTGGAATACCATAAGTTAAGGTAAATCACCACATATCTCTACGGTCCTCACTGTTATGCATAAAACAGCAACAAGACTTTGTGATTAATAATCTCAAGGTGCAAAATTTTTATCTTGCTATCCTACTGTTGCACTTATTATTGGCACATGATCTTTTATATGGATGACATCTAAATAATAACTAAGATTCGATGATGATCTAATGGATATGAATGACATAATCTTTTGAAATCTTATGATTACATCTCATGTCTAATGGCACCATTCTATCTCATTGATATATGTGTGAATGAAACATCTTAAGACATTTCATGATCCTATGGTTGATGAATTGAGCAAATTCATTTATGTTTATTTTCCAAGCATAATCACACTTTATAACACAAGCACATTTACCTCACTTCCATATCCTTGGAGGCTTAACTTATCTTTGATCATTGAGGGTGAGTTGATAATGTTGCTTAGTCAATCTAGTCTCCATTGCTACAACTAATTAGGCTAGATAGACCTTTAAGGATTTCTCCCTAGGATAGGGTCGCTTCTTCCTTAGTCTGAAGTGTGGGGCAAGGCCATTGAGGTGATAGTGGGCAGCTTGTCTGGTAGTACCTCTAGGCTCTCCCGTCGAGGTTAGGACTTTTCCTCCTGGGGTAGAGTTTGAGAGATAACATGCACAATTCCCTGAGAGACTATCTAGATGAGACACTATTCATTCTATGTTTGACCAATCAACAAGCAATAAACTAAGAACCTAGACCTCACCTCCAAATAGAATCCTCAACTTGATGATTGATTCAAAGAGGTTCATCTTAGTTAAGATGTCTTGAAAGTGAGTGTGAAGGCACAAATGCTCAAGCATGGAGAGAGACCTATTAATACCAAACTCACCTACAAAATTTGCATGTTATTTTCCAACATATGTTCATGGATATCATACAAGGTTAGCTCAACATTATAGAGTTCACCATTTGGCATCAATAGTTCATGAGTACCTTGGCCATATAGGTACCTTGTTGCAAGGCTTTTCCTTTAGCTCAACCTTGTTCCAGAGTTGCGATGACTCATGAGTTTCAAGAATTATTTAGAGATTAGTATTCTAGGGGTGCAAGACATGTTGTGCTATTTTTTGTAAGTTTCCAGTGCAGGGTTCCACAGATCTATTTTTAATTTTTTAGCAAGTTTCCAATTTAGGCTTCGAGATCTGATTTTAGCAATCTTTCCCCATGCCATTGGATTGACATTCAAATTTTTGCAGATGCATGGGCTGATGAGGACAATCAAGTGTGCACTTTCAGATTCTTCAAATGGGTATTTTCAAATTTTCATGATTCACTATCCCAAAATATTTATATCTTTAGAAATTTAATCTTACTTGAAGTCTGAAAGTGGATTTGGATACCCATTGGAGAGATGAGCATGGGTTTCTGTTTTTATGAAATTATGACGTGTTTTAGGCGTCAACCAAAGATGGCCAAAGCTGGTCAAACCCATTGTCTAAAAATAGAAATTTTCAATTTTCAGAGATGATAACGTTTTCAAAGACAGATTATCAGGATAAGTATGGAGCTGAACTCTCAACTCTAGGGGCAATCAAAGGCTATCGATTTTTGGTCCATTTTTAGCAATGATATTTTTCAAGATTTGGCACTATTTTTAGAGACCCAGTGTTGCATATAGCATGTGGGTCAAATTTCACTCCAATCCTAGAAGTTTGGTTTCTGATCAAATTTATGGGGTCTAGATCGTTTTGGAGCATTCTAGGAGGTTCTTGGTGTGCCCCAGTTGTTGATGAGTTGTCATGAGTTTGTTGAAGATGAGATGGCATGCACTTTCTATTTTAGTTCTTTCATTTTTAGCCACTAATTCTTCCTAGAATAATTCACACCATATATTGGAAGGGATTATTCGGACCACATATGCATGCTATGGTTTACGAGTGGAGCACATGGGTTGAGAAGGCTTTTATCGACTTTCCTAATTTTCACATGCTATAGTTATGCCTAGAGTTAGCGTGCATGGGTTGAGGATATGTTTGGACTCTGGAGACTAAAGTGTCATTTTGTCCTTCGTTGAAAGACTAGTCACTAAAGTGTTATTTTTGTCCTTTAGTTATTCTTGGAACAAGGCACACTTAAGGAGGCTATTTTTGGTTTGAGAATGTCCTTGGTAGACTTGCCCCCTTTACACATGCTATTTGTATCAAAAATTAAATCGCATAGGATGAGAAGACTTTTCTCGACTTGCCTTTTTGACATTTTCTAATATTATCCTAAGGGTGGAGTCCATGGATTGGAGGGAGCTTATCTTAGAGAAGAATTGGTTCATTATAGTATATACTCCGTCTATTGTTCATGCGCCCTACTAGAGGAAGATTATCTTTGGGCTTGTGTATCTCTAGCTCTTATATTGGTAGTGATGATATTTTGTACACCTCTAAGCCTATTCTATAAAGGCTCAAGGGGTACTGAGGAGAAGAGATCGGATTTGATCATTAAGAGCTCTGTTTTCTTGAGTTCTCTTCTCTTCACACCCCACTTTCCAGTTGAAGCATGAAAAATCATAGTTTTTAGTTTTTAGTGAGAGATAGGGGTTGCTCCCACCTTGTTCATGTGAATTCATCCCTAAACAATGGTGAGAGATTGTGCTTTGAAAATGGTTTGACACCCCCTAGAGTGCTTTGTAGTTGAACCTATATCTCACTTGTTAAATGTGTCTTTTGCTTTACTTCAATCTGTTGAATAGATTAACATCGGGAATTACTCCCTCTTAGTAGAATTTTAACTCCATAACCCACAGATTTCAAGGCACTGCGATCATAATTCACAATTTTAGTCATTAAACTTACTGTTTTTTGTATTTCCATACGCAAATCTGCACTTTTAAGGGCAAACTTCCGTGTTCTAACAGCTGATTTACATGGTTCCCAACACAGAAATTCATCATCCTTAGGTGTAAAGCTGCATTATCACTAGATGTTTTGTGCATTTATTGCAGATTACAGATCTGATTTGTTTATATTACAGCACTTTTTGTAATTTGGCAACACTTTGATCTCTGGGGTTCAACTTTGTTTCCACATTGCATAGGGATTCCACCCTAAGGTTAGCAAGCAATAACCTGAAGTGCAAAGACACTGTACAAGGTGACAGTGTACATTCTCTAGTTATACCTTGGAACCCTTCCAATTTCAAGCGTTAACAAGACCCATACCCTTTTCTAAGTCAAGTTTGGGCAACAAGTCTCGAACTAAATCTAGGACCCATGAATTGAATCCCCAAATAAATGTAAGTTGTGGTGATCTCAATCTTGCTACCCTTGAAAAAGAAATGTAAATCAAACAGAGCATTTTCGATGCAATGAAAACCACGACCTTAGAGAGATTCAAATGCGGGGGATGGGGGCCTAGTTAGCTATGACATACTCGACTATGCTAGCACCACCACCATGGGGCAGGCATGTATCTTCTAGAGTTGAAAACAAGATAGCTCATTAAGAATAAAAATCCTGTAAATATCTTGGAGTTGGAGAAGGTATCTCCCATACATCTTGACAAGGATGGAGATATTTGTCGAATCCCTTTGAAGACCCACTAACTCGTGATCTAGCTCCCCACTAACCCGTGATCTAGTTCATGTAGAAAAAGCACATCCTTGCACTGATCAAGGATCGAGCCTATGTCACATAGTTCGTGTTCGTGTTCGTGTTCAAATTCAATGACAAGGAAATTTGAAAAAAATCAACGACGACAATAAAATTCAGATAAGATTCACCATTAGATTTGACTATATATATATATATATATATATAGGTATAAATAAATTGTAAAGGTATATTACTTATATAAGTAATATACAAGTGATATAGGTATAAATATTACATAATTTACAATTTATTTATACCTATATTACTTATATATATAGTATCCCGACCTAAACTAACCTAAATATCTTAAAACTACCTTGAATAATTCCAAATCCAACCAAACCTAAACTAAATATCTAATAATATCTTCAATAATTCCATATCCAACCAAAAATACAATTGCACGTCATGTTGCATTGAGAGGAAAAGGTGTGAACATGTGCAATTAGCAGGTATGGAGGGAAAGCATGCACATGTGTTGTTTGCCCATCAGAAAAGAAAGGAGTGTTGAGACAACCAAGCAAAGAATCACGCATGGAGAGGGAAAATAATGGAAAGGTTGTCAAATCACATATGGATTGAAGGAAGTAAGGGAACTTAATCAAAAGTGAACAAACTTAATTAGAAAAACTCTTAATTGAACCAAATTTTATGTAGTGCTATGAAAATCGACAAATTTTAAATCTCAAGTTAAAAAAACAACAAACACTATCACTTAGAATCGAGCCCTGTGAAGTTATAATGCAATCATTGAAATCACCCAAAAGGATGATATTGACCAATGAATAGTACTAGGATATCTATGGAAACTTGTCAAGATAGGGCACACCCTCAAAGTGAAGAACAAAACACAATGGAGGGAAAAAGTTGCAAACAACAATGAACGCATCCCTACAACGGACCAAGGCACATCAGATCCAAATCCACATGTATCCAAAGTGTGCATCAAAAGCTATAATTGACACCTTGCAACTAAGAGAATCACGAATGAGACAAGCAACCACTCTAAATCCACAAACACCACCAAATCTTTGTCTCGTGGGAAAGTTGAGACCCAAAACTAACTTGTAATAGGGGGAAGAACTATCTTAGGTTTTCATGAATCTCCATAAGCAAAGTCAAATCCTAAGCGAAACAGCACATCATCTTGGAAGATACCTAGGGAGAGCCAAACTAAACTATTATAGTTTCAACATGAAATCGAGATGGATGTAGTCCTCCCCTATACTTGTTGATTGCTTCATTTGGCAGGCGAAGGCCATGACCACCCAACAAATGACGCCTTCAGAACCAAGGTCACAGCCCATTTATTATCTTTCGTAGTAACCACAACCTACAATGGTGCCTTCATGAGTTTGCCTACCTACATTCACATGAGAGCAACTTCTAAGAAAATCTTGATAGGAAGTAAGGTTAGCTTTTCTTAGATCTCAAACCTCGCAAGCAATCCTCTACTAGGGAATAGTTTTCAAATTCAACCTCACTAACTCTATCCTTAAGACCTATAGGTTATAACTACTATCACTAGAGATTTGATTTGTGTTGCCCAAAGGCAGACACTCTTTGGGAGTGTGTTCCAGCAAAGTTGTCTTTCCCATGTTGGACCAACCTGCAAATATATAAAACCAAGAAGAAAATATAGGCACTCACCATAGGTTCACTAAGCTTGCAAGAAGGCCACAAAAAAGATAGACCTTATCGTTTAGTAGGCAACATGATGCAAGGAGTGTTTCTAGAGCAAATCCAAGTTAGTGATACTAACAAAGAACGAGTTGCAAGGGACTTCTATTGGGCATCTAATCACAGGGCTACAGGTGAATGCTCGTGACCTTCTATCCTAGCCATCATGAACAAGTTTGACATGAATCCCATATCAAGGTCTCAAGCCAACACGGATAGGGGGGAACCAACCAACTCCAGCTTAATCCAAGGCAATGTCCATTACACAAAAGAATGGACCGCTTTATTTTGTCATCCTTTTTGGTACTTTGTGTAGTGAAAAAACAAAGTTGCGGGTTTGTAGGTGCCATTTTCAAGTCTGATTCTAAATTCCACTAAGAAACACATGGCCAAAACTAAGAATTCCAAGCCTATAGCTTAAACAACACTTTGTGGGGTTAAAAGTTGGCCATAAGAACATAACAATTTTCCACATTATTCTCCTTGTCAAGAGCTTTCTAATGGTCCCAACATATGCTCAATCGAGGTACGCATGAAAACGTTATGCCCCCAACAAGTTGCCCTCTGCTTGGATCGTTGTAGAACAAAGTGGATGCTACATCAATGCCCCTTACTCGCACAACTTTGAAGAAGATTCTAGCAGATACAAAACCACAACCCTAAATGGGAGTTAGGGAATGCAATAACCCTAACCCTAATGATTATCAAGAGGTGTTAAAACCTTAGCTACTAGGAAAGAAAGGCATTCCACTCCTATTGTAATGATTGTTTGTTCCATAGTTGAGCAATGCAAAGGAGTGAGATATCTGAGCAAAGTAGAGGAAGATCGGGACCATGTCGCAACCTATTACAAGCCACGATATATATTTGCTCCATAGGGAGTTAATTTTTCTTTGTATTTTGCATTGTAAATCTATGAAATAAAAAAATCAAGGCACAACATTATATCATACTAGAGTTTTTACATCACGGGTTTCTCCAAGGTAAATCTTGGTGTTAATGGTGTGTTCTTTCCAATATTGCGATCTATTCTTATTTTCGCAATTAATTTTTCTTGATGAGAGTAGCATGCTTCTAATATTAAAGCTTAATCATGTTGAATTTAGCTCAAGCATGTAGTTTATTTCTTTTTAGCATTAACTTGAACCATAACCACTACTAGCTACAGTAAACCAAGATCACAAGAAGAATAACCATGCACAAAAGACACCAGAAAATTATCCTGGGAAAACCCTTCTCAACCAAGGGAAAAACCCAGCAACCCCTTTGCTATATTGCCAAGAGAAGAGCCTCTCTCCACTGAAAATACAGGTGCCAACAAAGGTGGCCCTCAAGACAAAGCCTAGCACACAATAGGGTGCTTCTATAACCAAGGAGGATAGTGCCAAGTAAAGAGTGTGCACTTCAGTCCTCCTAATTTCAGACCATGCGTTGAGTTAGTGAGAGATGTGATCCACAATGGGGATCTATCTCTATTTATACATAACTTAACTCAACCAATAGACATGTCACTTGGCACAATAGGGCCAACCTCTATCACTTAATAATATAATTAATCTTTACACAATATTAATTATCTTTTACATGGTGGGGCTCAGCCACTAGGGACACGTCCACCTGTGCTCAGCCACAGGGACGTCACTCTCAACAGATCAACTCAACTAAGTCCATAGGAGTCAGACAAGAGACCATCTCAAGTCATCTCAACTCAGTCCAAAGGAGTCAGACAAGAGACCACGCGTCATCTCAACTCAATCCAGAGGAGAACGACACACCCATCACATGGGCTCTCTCATACAGATCGTCTCAAGTTTCAACTTAGTGCAGAGGAGAACGACCTGGAGAATGTCTCATGAAGCTGCAATCAACAACACTCCCTCTCAGCTAGGGAGGCATTCTCCACCAGGCCAAGTCTCTCACGGAAGTACTTGAACTTCGTCCTGCCAAGCGATCTGGTGAAGACATCTGCAACTTGCTCGTGCGTAGAAAGGTACTGCACATGTATTGCTTTCCTATGCACCATATCTATGATATTATGGTATTTGATCTCAATGTGTTTCGATTTATCGTAAAACACGAGATTCTCTGAGAGCTTCACACAACTCTGGTATCGCAATAGATAACGGTGGAATCCATCTCATGTCCAAAGAACTCTGCAAGGAGCTTGCGAAGCCACACTGCTTCGCAGACTGCCACACATAATGCAATGTACTATGCTTTTGCGGTACTCAAAGCCACAGAAGTTTGTTTCCTGCTGCACCAAGAAACCATAGCAGATCCCAAGGTAAAACAACAACTGGAGGTTCTCTTCCGGTCCACTGCACTCCCTGCCCAATCTGCATCGGCATATCCCTACAATCTCATGTCTACACCGGAGGCATATCTCAGGCCATAACCAACTGTGTCTCGTAGATATCTCAACACATGCTTCGTTGTTATCCAGTGTGTCTGTCTCGGTTGATTCATAAACTGACTGAATACACTCACTGCATAGCATATATCAGGTCTGGTGTTAACCAGATACATCAATGATCCAATCAATTGTCTGTAAAGATGTGAATCAATCTTGCATGAATCAGTAGAAGCCTCGTTCATTTTCTTCAAATTCATCACCATCGGTGTAGGCATGGATTGGCAGTCCATCATCCCGAATTTCTTCAATATCTCAACTGTGTATTTTCCTTGACTCAAGAAAATCTCATCAGTCCTCTACCACACTTCTAGTCCCAAGAAGTAGTGCATCATACCAAGGTCCTTCATCTCGAATTCAGAAGCCAATGCACACTTGCATTCAACAATAAGGCTTTCTGAACCGGTGAGGAATAAGTCATCAACATACAGGACCAAAATCAGGCACTCGT
This sequence comes from Picea mariana, assembly GCA_032191745.1. Lineage (NCBI taxonomy): Eukaryota > Viridiplantae > Streptophyta > Pinopsida > Pinales > Pinaceae > Picea > Picea mariana. The sequence goes on from JASDQU010099925.1 coordinate 370,983, forward strand.
CACCAACAATATGATAGTATAGGTTGGGATCAGCAACACTTTTCTTGAAGCCCAAACTCATCAGGTATCCATCAATCTTCTCATACCATGCTCGAGGTGCCTGCTTTAGTCCATAAAGCGATTTCTTCAACCTGCACACATGAGATTTATGCTCATGTATCACGAATCCATTTGGTTGGTCGATGTAAACTTCTTCCTCAATATCACCATTGAGAAAGGTTGTCTTCACATCCATCTTATATAGTCTCCAGATGCAGCAAGAGCAATAATCGTACGGATGGAAGTGTATCGGGCAACAGGAGCAAATGTCTCCTCATAATCTATTCCCTCCACCTGAGAGAATCCTCTAGCCACAAATCTCGCTTTGTACTTCTCGACACTTCCATCAGCTGCATGTTTGATCTTATAGATCCACTTGGAAGTCACCACAGACTTCCCTTTCGGTCTCGAAACAATATCCCACACACCATTCTTCATAATGGACTAATACTCTTCGATCATGGCATCTTGCCAAACCTGCTGACCTGTTGCTTCTCATTGACAAGAAGGCTCAGTATTAATGATGTGGCTCATAGCAGAAACATAGCTCGAAAATCTTTGTGGTTTCTTGCTCTCTCGGAATGTACCACGAGGAGCTGCATGTCCCTCTAACTCCTACAGAGCCTGTCAAGCCCATGTAGGCCTCTTCCGGCCTACTACAATGTCTCTAGGAACATCAACTAGATCAACTGGATCAGTAAACATCTCTCTCTGAAGTCTGAACGATAAACATCTTCCTTTTCCTGTGTTGCTAACCTGGAGACATCCCATGTCTTCTCAGGTCCTTTACTGTCTCTAAAGTACTTTGTTGGCCTCCCGTACTAGGATAATAACCAAGATGACCTCCCATAGGGATAACAATCAAAATGGCCTCAAGTACTAGGATAATAACCAACCAAGAAAATTTGGACTCACGTACCAGGGATCATGGCCCTTCAATAATGAAATAAGAAATCTGGCCTCCTGTTCTAGGATAATAACCAAGATGGCCTCCCGTAGGAATAACAACCAAAATGGCCTCATGTACTAGGATAATAACTAAGATGGCCTCCCGTAGGAATAACAACCAAAATGGCCTCATGTACTAGGATAATAACCAACCAAGAAGATTTGGACTCCCGTACCAAGGATCATGGTCCAAGTCATGAGAGCTCCCATCCCAGGGATAATACCCTTCATTATCAAATGCAAGCTACTACAGAGTAATGATGAAATCAATTAAGGAAAGTAGTACAAAACTTACCTTAGTCTGCAATCATGCTTAATCTTGCTTTTGGTCTTCCCAAGAAGACTAAGATAGAGAAGAACTTCTCGTCATTCTTACTTGCATTCTTTGACTTCTTTTGAGGTGGCTAATGTTGCTTTCCTTTCTTCCACAAAGGACAATGATTCGCATAGTGACAAGGGCTTGAAACCATGCACATCACTAGCTACAAGTCTAGTCTCTTTGATGTCCAGTAGAGCTTGAATAAGGTGCACTTATAGCACACACTCAAAAGTCACACCAAGGATCATTCTTGAAACAAATTTCCAGAAATTTCTTAAAACTCAGATTTATATATACTTCCTATAGCAGATCTGAAACTTGTGCCCAAGATAGATCAAAAAAATTGTACCATAATAGGCCTGAAATATGCACTATACAGTTCTGTAACTTTGTTGAATAGCGGACCTCAGAATTTGCCTTCAATAGGCCTGTACAACCCTCAAGCTAGCTCTGAAAACTTGGCTACTAAACAACCCTTCACATGCCTCAGATCTGTCACAATGCTGCCTCAGATTTCTTGCTGTCATAACCTTAATTCTGCCATAGAATAGGCTTCAGAACAGACCTTGAGTTCACTTCAAATTTGGCCTAAAATGCTTCAAATCGGATTTCAGAGATGGTCTTGACTCTTAGGACTGCCACAGAACAAGCCTCTAGCTCGGCCTTCCTCCTTGCTACTGTTCCACACAGTCCAGGAGCCTTGGTTTAGTCTCCCAAGCTGCTGCTACAGGTCCGTTGTTCCTTCTTGGGTGTTAGGGTGCCTTCCTTGAGCAGGTTGTACCTTGTTAAGCCTTCTATGACCCCTGCGGCTGCCAAGAAGCCTAGGGTTGTCCTTCTTGGACAGGTCGCACCCTAACCAAGCCCCTTCTTGACTCTTGTAGCTGCCAAGTATAGGCCTTTGGCCTATCCTACCTCTGTGGCTCCCTTTAGGCCCCTCAACAAAGCTCAGCCAGGGCTGATAGGCCTGCGGCCAACCTTAAAACCTCATCACAGGGGTCTGGCCCTTCCTTTACACCTACGGCAGGGGTTCTAGCAGCCTTCAAACTCCCACGACCTTCCTTCATTTGATTTTGCAATGGTCTTCTTCAGGAACTGCTCTGATACCATGTTGAATTTAGCTCAAGCATGTAGTTTATTTCTTTTTAGCATTAACTTGAACCATAACCACTACTAGTTGCAGTAAACCAAGATCACAAGAAGAATAACCATGCACAAAAGACACCAGAAAATTATCCTGGGAAAACCCTTCTCAACCAAGGGAAAAACCCAGCAACCCCTTTGCTATATTGCCAAGAGAAGAGCCTCTCTCCACTGAAAATACAGGTGCCAACAAAGGTGGCCCTCAAGACAAAACCTAGCACACAATAGGGTGCTTCTATAACCAAGGAGGATAGTGCCTAATAAAGAGTGTGCACTTTAGTCCTCCTAATTTCAGACCATGCGTTGAGTTAGTGAGAGATGTGATCCATAATGGGGATCAATCTCTATTTATACATAACTTAACTCAACCAATAGACATGTCACTTGGCACAATAGGGCCGACCTCTATCACTTAATAATATAGTTAATCTTTACACAATATTAATTATCTTTTACATGGTGGGGCCGACTTGTACCCTTTACAACACAAATTAGGGTTTTACCAAAGTCTTACTCTTTGACAATATAGCAAGGGATCTCACGCATCCTCTAGTGCTCAGCCACTAGGGACACGTCCACCTATGCTCAGCCACAGGGACGTCACTCTCAACAGATCAACTCAACTAAGTCCATAGGAGTACCATCTGGAGAGCCATCTCAGGTCGACTCAACTAAGTCCATAGGAGTTAGACAAGAGACCATCTCAAATCGTCTCAACTCAGTCCAGAGGAGTCAGACAAGAGACCACACGTCATCTCAACTCAATCTAGAGGAGAACAACACACCCATCACATGGGCTCTCTCATACAGATCGTCTCAACTCAGTGCAGAGGAGAACGACTTGGAAAATGTCTCATGAAGCTGCAATCAACAACAAATCATAAGTAATCATTGTGAGGAGAGTATAATATCACTATATTTATGGTACCACATAAGCCCTTTTGTGACATGTTGTCCATTGGAATACCCACAACAATTTACAGATCATATTAGTATCATAGCGGTTTTCTTCAGGGTTTTCTGTGGAATAGTTTCTATATATGCTCACAAGACTTGGGAGATCCAAGGCAAAGGGTAAATTGCACCCTGAGGATCCAAAGATTGACACAAGGAAGGCGAGAAAGCAACCTCAAGCCACATACATGGTGGGTCATCATGGAGATATATCAAAAGATGAATCAGAGGCAAGATTTGCAAAGACAAGAAGCACAAGTCACCAACATCTCCCAATGTTTGGCAATATTCATGTCAACACTAGAGGGCAAGTTTGGACCCTTTGAAGAGTGGACCAATTCTAACGGGAATTTTGTTTCTCATGACAAACTTGAAGATAAAGAAGAGACATAATACAAGATAAGATAACATAATTTTATTAATATCCAACAAATGACCATAAAGACATCAAAGGGGCTACTAGGTACATCAAAATCAATACACAAGTGGGACTAGGAATGTAGCTCCTATAAAAAGCAAATCTAATCTAGAGATCTAAGGCCTAAAATCAATAGTTAGATACAAAGTTGGGAACCACAAATAAGAAAGAATCCTTGTCAAAATCTCAAGATCCTCGAATAATGTTTCCACTGAAGATACCCAAGGAAATTGGTCAAAGTCTCCTAGTGTTGTCACCTACCAATGAGGAGGAAAAGTTGTTGACCTTCAAGTCAGCATTTGCATTAAGTGGATCTCTCTGAATGATTATATAGATTTCTTCCTGGTGCTTCCAACAAACAAAGGTACCATAAGGTAGAAGGACAGTCGTACTACAACAGTCATAAGATCAGTGAGACCCCACGAGGCCCTTCCTTCTCAACCAATGAGACCCTTATGAACTTGTCACCTTAGATCTCGAGCAACTCATATCGCTCCAATAGTCGAGATACTTCTTCTAGGGCTTAGCCACAGGGTATTACATCCAGACAACGTGGCATGCCATATACCATATCTTTTGGCTCTTCCAGATTCTCTGACCAATCATTTATTAATAGTTTCTTCCCTTTAGCTTCAAATGATAGGAGAGATAGCATTAGGGGGTGATGATTGCCCCCAAGGTAAAACATTCCTCTTTGGAGATTCATTATCATTGATCCTCGATTCTCCGTAATATTTGCACATAGCCACATTATTGCTCTATTTACCTGATCCATTCTTTTAGGTTTTAGACTTTTAATCTTCTCTCCATAGGATAGACTTGATTTTTCATGTTTTCTCTAGAAGCGACTTTTTGCACTTCCACTTTGTTTTCTCTAACTAATGTACTAAGCAATTCCATTGACCTATTTATGGTCATCTATGGGACGTTAATAAAATTATCTTATCTTATCTTATCTCCTACCATCTAAGACCAAAGAATAAAAACAACTGAAAAGTATCCAAGTGAACTAGACCTAAAAGATCTACAAGAGTGAATATGTGGTGCATCACATTACCTAGAAGAGGCCATCCTTTGCTGAGACCTAGAAGAGGAAAAAGAGAAATGTCTACTATGATCAGGAGATTTGTCCCATCCCTAAACACAACACTATAGCAAGGGTCTTGTGGGCGAAGGTTAGATGCCTCGATGTGATCTCACAGATTTGGAAACAAAGGTGGAGCTACTCTCTTTCTATTCTTAGTGGCTCTATCTAAAAGCAGCAAGTAGAAGGAGGTGATTGTCCTTGTAATTTCCAGTGGTAGAGGAAAAATGAGGGAAGAAGATTTGAGTCCATGAGCCTCCCTCAAGTATATGACTAACCATCGTTGGTCCAGATATCTGAAGAAGATGGAGAACACGGAAAGAAAGGGCCTAGTCCAGCAACATATCTTCCCAACCTCTATTCAAAGTGGAAGCCAAAGTGGACATTAAGCCCTACGAAGTTGAAGTTGATGTTGTTAAGTTGAATCATTGGTTGCAACGACTACAGGCATATTTTAGTGTGGTTAAAGTAGGAGAAGAGCAAAAGATAGAATTTTCCCAACTAAATGCTAGAGCACCATGCCCATACTTGGCGAGAAAGCTATACAGAGACACCTAAGTTGGAGTGTGATGCACCAAATGATTAAGCAAGAGGTGTTCAAAGACCTCATCAAGTGATCAAGACAAGAGGATCCATTGGCACTGTTATCGCACAGTTTGTAGCTAGTTCAAATGGCTAGAAGGTAGAGGCCAAACTAGTGTAACAGGAACCTACCCCACCCAATGTCACCACAATGGGGAGGTTCTTTCTATTCAGGAAGGTTAGCCCAGGGGAGACGTCCCCGATAACCTGGGGTTTTGAAGAGGCCAAAGTATAAAGGTCAAAGCAAAAGTTCCTCTTCACAGGTTACCACCAAGATCAGATAGTCCGGCTAAACAGCCAATAATGAAGTGTAGCCCCAAATGAGAACACCTACTCGGAACAAGACAATAGCAAAACAATATATGCAGGCTATAATTCAATGGGTTAATACTTCATATAACTATCTGATATCAATATATAAGCAATTAAAACAATAGATATCAATGAGATCAATGTCAATTAATATAGCAATGAAATAATATCAATTCATCAATAAATATTGAGATGATGTAGCCAACAATGTATTTAATCAATCCCTTACTCAATAAATGCTCTCAAACCATCATCTAATTGCTTATCAACAGAAAGTGTTGCATCAAGATGGAATAACCAAGAGTGACGTCAACCTAATTAGGGTTAGTAGTTAGTTAGGGTTTCAAATTGTAAAGGTTTTAAGAGTTGTTTGGCCACTATCACTTCAACGTTGGGGAGCTGAGATCAGTGCCTATGGGTACATGGAATCAATTAAAGAGAGGACACAAAGTTGAAGGGATAAAAGGCTAAGGACGAGAGGGAAGGGTTCTAAGGTGCAGCAATGGCAGGGCCCTAGAATCAAAACCCT
>JASDQU010099925.1:381201-393098 GCA_032191745.1 Picea mariana
ATATTAGATCTCATTTTCAAAATATTTATCACACTACCAACTTTCCTAACATCTTAACTCAACAAAAGTATGGTGATCTTGGAAAGCTTCTCTTAATTCTTTTCGAGCACATAAACAAAATTCTAAAGAATCACAAGTAATCACTTACCCTCTTAAGGTCCGATAGACCAATTCATTCTTAGTGGATGTTAATAATCATCATCATATAATCAAAACACCTAAAATATAAAATTTAATACAAAATTTAAAAAAAAAAAAAACCTTAAAATTACCAAAAGAATTAAAACTTTTATTAAAAAACTTAAAAAAAATATTAAATTTAGCCCTCAGGGGTAGCTTAATTGGTAAGTGACGTATAACACCTGGAAATTATAGTGGTAGCGGTCGGAATCTACCGACCAAGATGCTCTGTGGTTTTTACCTTTTTTACGAGAATAATATCTGCAGTTACTCTCTATGATGTAAACCGTAATACTTCTTGGTCTCTCGGTGAGGAGAACTTCTCGGAATGCTCTCTATAATTTTGAATAATTTTTAGTTCTTGCTTCCTCCACCTGTTTAGCACTTGGGCGTGTGTTCTTAAATTAGTTCTGGCTTCATGAGCACCTACATACCTGAAATAGGTGAGTCACTTTTTCCTTTGACTCAATTTTAATTTTAAATATATTAATGTGTGAAAATTAAAAAGATTTAATTATATTTTATTTTTTATCTATTTTTTTAAGTTTAATAAGTAAAAGTTGATTTGAGAGATAATAATTAACATCATTATTATCAATTAAGAAAATTATTTTCCATTTTTAAAGTCAATCCAAAATAATAGTTGTTACTTTTTTCTCTTGTTTTCAATATGATAACTCCACCACCTATTCCAAAAACTCAGCCTATCAAGGGGAGGCCCCCCCAATATCACCCTGGAGATCCTTTACGATCACATGGAATCATTAGAAAAAAGGAGAGAAGATAGAGATGCCAAAATCCAAATAGAGTCAGAATCATTAGAAAAAATGAGTGAAGAAAGAAACATAAAACTCTAAATAGAGCTAGAGGCAATGCTTGATAAAAAAAATTAGACTCTTCAAAGATACCATTCAAAATCAAATAGAGGATAGATTCTTAGGGGTCAAGAGTGAATTACAGACAATGAAGGATAGGATTCAAGAAATGGAAAAACATAAACAATCAACCCAAGAAGGAGACGCTAAAGAAAATCACAACTTGAGAGATAGGATTAAAGATCTAGAAGAAAAACTAACCAACAATTTGACCCTCAGTAATCTAGAAAACAAATTGGATATCAAACCCATCAAAGAGGAAATGAATAAGCTAATTGAACTGGACCATGAGATTAATAAAAGAGCCTTGAACCTCATAATTTTTGGTATAAAAGAACAACAAGAAGAGGATACACTAGCAATAGTAAAAGAAGAATTAAATAATAAATCACAAATTGATACAACTTACCTCATAGAAGCAAAGAGGCTAGGAAAAATAATTGATCACAAAGATAGGTTGATTAATGTCAAAGCAAGTTGTAATGACCACAAATATAGCATACGCAATAAATATCTGATCTTAAAAAGGTCAGAGATATTTATAAATGAAGACATCATTCTCGAAGACCAAGATGAATTTAGGAAGGAAGTTCAAAAGGTAAAAGAAGCCAGGAAAAAATGAAAATGGGCAATAATTAGAAATGGAAAATCTATTTTTAGGGATAGAGACCAAAAGGATAATAATAAATAGGAATTTGGGACACTAGGGATCCTTTTTTGGAAATGTTGCGGTTTTCTATGGCCCAAAGGTTCTATGATAAGTTTGATCTCGAGTGATATTGATATTATTTGTCTAGTTGAAACTCGGCAGCATGAAGAGTCTAAGGTCCCTGACATTGAATGATTTTTCTTGTGGTCGGCATGGAATAAAAAGTCCCACCATAGAGGAATAGGAGTCATAGCTTGTTATATTAGAATGAGCATTTCTCCTCACATTCAACTTCATAAGATCGACCCTCTAAATCGGTACATTTGGATAGAAATTTTAGACACAAATGCTAAGAAGATGTATATAGCAATTTACTATTTTGCACCTACTAATTCTACTTTTTATAAGAAAAATAATCTAGATAGAAATTGTCCCTATAATAATTTAGAACAATATATTTATAATTTGAAAAATGAAGGTAATATCCTCCTGCTAGGAGAATTTAATGCTAGGACTGCAACTAAATACGCTACTCTTTTAAGCTGTAATTCCAACCATAATCCTTTATGGCTAGATGAGGACCTTGTTTTATCTAATAGCTACAAAAGAAGCTCTGAAGACCTGATTGAGAATTTGTTTGGTATTGAGTTGGTCAAGCTATGCAACTCTCAAGACCTAATAATTTGCAATGGAGTAATGAAGTGGCCAAACTCCAACTAGATGACTTGTATTCATGGGCTAGGTAGTAGTGTCATAGATTACGTGATATCTGATATCCCCGTTTCCAACCAAATAGCAACTTTTAACCTTTTAAATGACCATGAACCTGACTCTAATCATAAACCTTTAACCCTAACTCTAAACTTTTCCATGAATAGGAGCGCCATTGAAGAGAATTTTGATAATCAAAGACAATTGCGCTTTCACAAAAGTAAAGTTGACCTTTTCTTAAAGGATTTAAATAGTAAATTACATCTTCTAACTTATAAGGACAACATTGAAGAACTCTTATCATAATTTTACAACTACCCTTTCCACTTCTATTAACAAGTTCTCTTTCGAGGGGTCCTATAAAAGGGATAATAGAATGACCAACCCTTGGTATGATCAAGAATGTAAAATTGTTAGGAAATTCATTAGGGATGCTTCTAATGAGTCTTTAAAACTCGATAAGATCAATACGTACAAATCCCTAATTAAAAGAAAAAAAGGTACTATATCAATTAAAGGAAAGAGAAACTTGCACAACTATCTAAGATGGATCCTAAGAAGTTCTGGAGCCAAATTCTAAACCGAAATAATAAAGAAAGTAATATCATTCCCTTAAGGAACTGGAATTCATACCTTGAAAGTCTTTATGAGTTCCCTAATTTCATGGACACCATTCATATTGTTCCTACAGAGAATGCAATTTTTTCTTTAGATAACATAGAGTTTGGGGTTAAGCGACTTGCAAATGGGAAAGCTAAGGACATTGACGGCTACCAAGATGAAATTTTTAAAATCGTAGGGCCTATCCTTATCCCTCACATACACAAGCTCTTCAATATAGCAGTCAAGCAGGGCTTCCCATTATTCCTATTTTTTTAAATAGGGATAGAAACATTCCCTATAATTATAGGACCATTATGATTAGCCTGATTTTAGCCAAGGTTTATGGAATTATTTTGGAAAAGAAGATTAGCCTTTGGCTAGAAAGTCATGGTAAAAGAGCTAAAGGCCAAGTTGTTTTTAGGAGATATCATTCAACTGTGTACCATTGTGTTACCTTTAGGATCATTGCAGAGGAGTTCTGCAATAATAGAACCAATCTTTTTTGTTGTTTTGTTGACTTTAGAAAAGATTTTGACATGGTTCCTAGGAAAAACCTTTGGAATAGTTTGGAAGAGATAAAAGTGCCTATCGAGTTGAGGGTTGTTGAAATAAATATGTATGAGAACGTTATTGCTAAGTTCAAAAACACTGAGGGCTAGTCAAAAGAGATTAACTGCAATATTGGAGTCAAACAAGGTTGTCCCTTGTCCCCTACACTTTTTGGCATATACATTGACAACTTAGAAAATTGTTTGGAAAAATTAGTTTGTGGTAGCCCTACTCTCACTAGTATAGTCATCAATCTTCTTCTTTATGTTGATGATATCATTCTTATGGAAAGGAGTCACCATGATCTTGAAAACCACCTAAGAATCCTCAAGGATTTTTTCTCCAATATGGGTATGGTTGTTAATACTGATATTTTTTCCCCAGATGGGGTGCTATTGCGGTCCACTTGGCGCGACATGGAGGTGAGGCACGGCCAGCGAGGCACGGCACCATGTGACGGGCTCGTGCCATCGCCAGCCACCCCAAACCAACAATAAATGGCCATTACACTGACGCAGACGACATTTATGTGGCTCCTTCCTCCCCTTAAGCTTCATATCATGGCTGCGATCAGTATGCTCGTCATCTGTCTCTGCGCAGGTTTCATTTGGCTTTCCCATCTATAGCCGGTATCGATTTTCACTGGGTTTGGCATGCACGCCATCGCCCTGGTTCGGCTCCAAACTTCCGTCCTCTCCCTGGTGTGCCTAGCAACTTTTTTGGCCACTCCACGAGAATTATGCCGCGGCCTCGAGGGCGCCCACGCAGAGGCTCCCCCTGGAAACCTTGACGGCCCTCTGTTTCACCCCCCTCCTCGCCCTCCTCCTGCTCCTCTCCTTCCATTCATCCTGAGCCAATTCCTCCCTCGCCTCCCACTATAGCTGTCTCGAATTTTGACAGCCTCACTATCGTACCTAAGCTGTCGTCTTCTTTCCCTCGCCTTCCTCCTAATCCCCCAGTGTTCGGGCCTCCACCTCTGAACTCTGCTGGGAAAACTAAGGGAGAACCTCCTCCATGCGAGATTCAGCCACCAAACTCCTTCCTTGACACTTAGCTACGAGACAGTTTGGCCATTCTTTTCAACCTGGTCTTTGAGCTCCGCCAGGGAGTGGAGGATCTTCAATTCCGTCTGCTGGTCGTGGACGAGAAGATAGCAGTCCTTCTCCAGCTCCTTACCTCTCTTCAAGAGGCTCTCCCCACGGACCTGGCAGGTGCGGCTTCAACGGAGGAACCTGGTGGTGCAACCAACGAGGGGAACACCCAGGTGCAGCGCTCAGCGGGGAAAGAACAGAACCAAGACATGCACGAGAATTTGGAAAAGGAGATGGTCACAACAAGATGCGCATTGCAGGATACCGCACTAGTTGTCAACAGGACCGGGGGAAGCGTGGACGAGGGGAAGTCGTGGGACTATGGAGTGACATTTGTCGAGGAGGAGCCGTGGCCTGAGGATGTTCACAACACCTGGCCAAGTCATCTGTCAAGTGTATGAGGTGATGAGAGCTTTTCTAGTTTCTCTAGTCTTTTTCTTTTTAGTTGTTGTCCAGGCAGTCTCAAACAGTACATTTAGACTATTCTACCACTTTTGTTTGCTTCTATGCTGGCTGGACTGGTTTCCCCTCTGTTGGGGTAGTCTAGTAATTACAGCCTGAATATTTTCTGTACTCTGTATCTCCTTTTGGTCTAGGAAGGCCCTTTATATATAATACAACTAACTTACAAAAAAAAAAATACTGATATTTTTTTTTNCTTTTTTTCAAATTTGTGTTTTGAATGTATATATTTTTAATTTATTGTTTTGTGGGGGAATTTTTTTTTTTTTCCAAACTGTTACTATTCATTACGCGGCGGCTTCTGGTAAACAAATGCTACTCTCATATATCTATTCCTCTGCAGTAGCTATCTTGGATTGACCACCGGCTCCAAACTATTACTATTCATTACGCGGCGACTTCCAGTAAACAAATGCTACTCTCGGATCTATTACTCTGCAGTAGATATCCTAGATCTTCCTTGATGCATACGCATGCCATAGACTATCGGTGGAAAATTCCATGTCTATTGGTCGAGAAAATCCACAACATTTTCTTGTGAAGGAGGCGATGGTGGTGCTCCTACTGCAACCAAGAGAAGAAGAGATCTCAAAGGGATTTTAACAGGTAATGGAGATGTCATTTTAATTTTACAATTTCCTCAATTTGTTGTTAAAGGCTTAGGGTTTATTTATATCATTAACAAATTCATCTAACAAGTAATGGAGATGTCATTTTAATTTTACAATTTCCTCAATTTATTGTTAAAGGTTTAGGGTTTATTTATATCATCAACATATTCTTAAAACCCACTTGCCAATGCTTGTATGCTTATGCAAGATCCCCTGAGAGGTGTTACAAGTATTGACAACGCTTGTATGCTTCTACAACTTCTTCTTAGAGGTGTTAGAAGTTTTGGTTTTTTGTCTGCAAAAAGTCATCTTGGAGCAAACAATTTTTGAGAAATAGATTGGCAACAGAGCGTTTGAATTGATGGGCAACAGAGTGACCCAATGAGTGAGAAGCGAGCAAACTAATCAAAGGATATCAGAGTGACCACAGGATATTCATTTCTCTACACCACACTTCTCTTCAATTCATAGACGTTGCTTTTATTGTCTTTGTATTTGTGGTGCCATCTTACAAATTGTTGCAACAACAGACATGTGATCAAACATGGGAAACTGTTTTTTGAGTTTTTTGTTTATTGAGAGCATTAAGAGAATACATGTCTTCCCTACAACTTTGTTGAATATGTCATTAAATCAGAGGTTGTCCTCCAAATATATTCAATGTTTTTTTTTACATAAATGGCATGTTCTTTTCCTTTTTAAATAACCTATATTTGAGGTATTTGGGTTTTTTATGGCGTTTTATTTTTCTTCCCATTTTTATGAAATGGTAACTAAAATCTACTAGAGTGTGTACTTTCTCCATGTAAATGGGTGGTGGGAAGCTCAAGGCAATGAGTCTACAAATTATGGATGACCCTCTTTTATAAAAGTTTCCTCCTGTTTTTCAATTACAAGTGTATGTTATGTTCTATGACCCACTCAGGTTTTCAAGTTCTATTCCAGGTTTTCTTATGATTTGTTTGTAATTATGACCTCTTCCTAGCCCAAAAAAATTGTACAATGAAGTTATGTTATACTACTCATATTGGATATAACAGAACAATTGGATATTGAATATTTTTTTATTAATATATATATCATCAAATCACTGTACTATATCAATCGGTTGTGCGAATATGCAATATATATCATCAAATATCTATACAACATCTATGCAAATATTAGTTTTCGTTCCACAAAATGAATAAGCATTAGCCCATGGACATTCTTTAAAATCCACTGATTTATGGCTTAAATGTTTTACCCAAATAAGAATCAACTCATATACACTTTAAAATAAATTGTTTTCTTGGTTAAATCTTGAGTTGCAATACACCTAAGATTCAGGGCTGCAAATAAACTTCTTGAATGACTATATTTTTATTTTGTCTCACGAGCCAAAATATCTACCAGGTGATCTGCTAGGTAAGAACTCGAAACTACAAACATTCAAAGTTCAACAATTATATTTGAGTAAAATATTTAAGCCACAAATCAGTGGATTTTAAAGAATGTCCATGGGTTTATGCTTATTCACTTTGTGGAAAGAAAATTAAGGTTTAATTTGTTCTTATTCTTTTTGGTACAATTTTTTTAAGACAAAAGTAAACTGTGATTATTCATACTAAATTTGTATTCATCATAAATTTTTATATTGAACAACCATATAGTCAATTTCCATGGTTTTGATTACTCTTTCACATTGCTCTCTCATACGTGCCTATTTTTTTTATTTTCTTAACATAAAATTATAATATCAATTTTTTTTTCTCAATATATTATACCTATCTTGTATTTATTTTTGTCATGTATATTTACCATATAATTATAATATGAAAAATATATCTTCCAATATATATATCTATATTTTCTTTCGACATTCCCTTTCCATGCTTTAAGGGTATGCTAGTCTTTTTTGTGAGTAGGTTTTAAACTTACCATCACAATGACTTATTATACTGCGGAAGGTACGGGGGTAGTATATAGCAATGAGTTAGCATTGACTTTCATATTAGTTTTATGTTGACTTAAAAAATGTGTATAAATGTTAATGTTGAATATAACAAATAAAAAAATTATTTTTCAATATAACAAAATTAGTATTTTTATGACCACTGATTGGTCAATAAATTGATAGTGTTATTGCAACCTTCACTTCATTCGAGGTTTGAAATTAATTTTGACATGACTATATATGAGTGTCACTTTCTTATAAGGTACAACTCTATTAATAAAATAATTTTATAACAAATATAAAAATAAAAACCATACATATGTTCATATTGAATTAGCCCCCTTTCCCAACTCCCAAAACACATTGAATGGAGACATGTTACCCATCAATTCTATATAAACCAAGTCACATGAAATGAATCCATTGACCTATGAAATAAGACTCTTTTTATTATTTTATTTTCTTATTTTTCCAAATAGTTGTGAAACCATTTTTAATTCTCTTGGTAAGTTACCATTGACCTATGAAATAAGACTCTTTTTTTTTCTTTTCTTTTCTTATTTTTCCAAATGTGTAGTTATGAAACCATTTTTAATTCTTTTGGTAAGTTAATTGATAGCTACGGGGTTAGAAACCCAATGTTCGGGCACTGGCATTGGTGGGGCAGATTCCCATTCATTTTTTTGGCAGACATGATTTGGCATACGGTTAAACTTGTTAGGACAATCTCTACGAACGCAAAACCTCCACTACATACTAAAAAACGCTATTCAAAAAACCAGCTACTTATGGAGACATATGATAGAAACATTGGGCTCCAAAATAAATTTAGGTTTTTTTAAAATGACATATTTTAAATTTAGGAACGAGCTAAAGCACTCGCACACCCTCTGAGGAGAATGGAAAACCTCAAAGGCAAAGGAAACTCGCTAAATTTACATAGATTTGAGTAAAATTTCTTTTATTATTTTCGAAAGCAATATATCACATACTGCTGCACTTGTTCCCTTATGCGTGACTAGTTAAAAGAAGATTTTTCATTTCGCCCTTTTGTGACAATAGGTTTTAAACCTACCATCACAATGACTTATTCCCTTCTACGTGCCCCTCACGCCACTTGCTTCTAACCTAAAACAAAGGTCTCCATCTCCAAGTTTGATGGGAAATAGTAATAATGAGTGGGATTGATAACGACTTTTATTTACCACAAGGAAGAGAATTCATTCGAATGTACTACGGACGAAGTTACAGATTCCTCGTAGTCATTTCAATTTGAAATTCCCTTAAATATAAAACACGTGAATCGATTTCATAAGCTCATTCAAATACCATCTTAAAGTTAATCATCACCACCATTATCAATTTAAATTATCAATTTTAGTAAAGATTCTTTTAAAACTTTAAAGTTAAATTATCAATTTTAGTGAAGATTCTTTTAAAACTTTAAAGTTATCAATCAATAGTTAAAAAAAATATTATTTTATATATTAAATTTTTTTTTTTCACTATATTAAACATCAGTTTTTTTTTTTAATTAAATCAACACAAACTAATATATAATTCAAGGTTGATTTAACTCTATACATTGTCAAAGGTTGTATTTTAAAATTTTAAAAATTAAATTAAATTAAAAACTTTTAAAAATTAAATTAAATTAAAAAATTAATTAAAAAAATACTATTTAAAAAAGGTCATTCCATAAATAAACACTGATTAAAAAAGGTCTTTCCATAAATAAATACTCATTAAACTTACCATCACAAAGTGGTCACAGGACAAAAATGCTCCATATTTTAAAACTTGTTTTTTTTTCTGCGGTTTTGCGGTTTTGAACGAGAATAATACTTCTCTGCTATTTTGAAATTATATATCTGCAGTTTTGAACGGGAATAATACTTCTCTATTTTGAAGGATATATTTTGAAGGAAATTATTTTTGGCTTCTTCAACCAATTGAGCAATTGGACATGTGAAATGACGCTAGTCACTTTTTACTTTGATTCAATTTTAATTTAAAATATATTTATAATCTATTAACTTAAAGAGATTTAAATATATTTTATTTATTTTTTATTTTGAGTTGCATATGTAGAAGTTGATTTGAGAGATAATAATTAATATCATTATTATCAATTAAAAAAAATATTATTTTCCATTTTTAAATTCAATCCAAAATAATAATTGTTACATTTTGTTCTCATCTTTTCAATATGAACAATCTGCCACCTATTCCAAAAACTCAACGTAATAGGGGGAGAGCCCCCAAAATCACCCTAGAGATCCTTTACGATTATATGGAATCAGTAGAAAAAAAGGTGAGAAGAGAGAGATGCCAAAATCCAAATAGAGTTAGAATCATTAGAAAAAAGGAGTGAAGAAAGATAGGTAAAACTCCAAATAAAGCTAGAGGCAATGATTCCAACCAAATAGCAACTTTTGACCTTTTAAATGACCATGAGCCTGACTCTGATCATAAACCTTTAACCCTAACTCTAAACTTTTCCATGCATACGAGCGCCATTGAAGAGAATTTTGATAATCAAAGGAATGTACACTTTGACAAAAGTAAAGTTGACGTTTTCTTAAAGGATTTAAATAGTAAATTAAATCTCCTAACTTATAAGGACAACATTGAAGAACTCTATCACAATTTTACAACTACCCTTTCCACTTTATTAACAAGTTCTATTTCTAGATGTCCTATAAAAGGAATCATAGAACAACCAACCCTTGGTATGATAAAGAATGTAAAATTGCTAGGAAATCCATTAAGGATGCTTCTAATGAGTCCTTAAAACTCGATAAGATCAGTATGTACAAAGCCCTAATTAAAAGGAAAAAATGCACTATATCAATAAAAGACAAGAGAAACTTTCACAACTAGATCAGTTAGATCCTAAGAAGTTTTGGAGCCAAATTCTAAACCACAATACTAAAGAAAATAATAGGATTCCCTTAAGGTACTGGAATTCCTACCTTAAAAGTCTTTACGAGTTCCCTAATGCCATGGACAACATTCCTATTATCCCTGCAAAGGAAGAAGTTTTTTTTATTTATATGACATAGAGTTTGGGTTAAGCAGCTTGCAACTGGGAAAGCTAAGGACATTGAAGGCTAGCAAGCTGAAATTTTTAAAATCAGAGGGCCTATCCTTATCCCTCACATACACAAGCTCTTCAATTTAGCAGTCAAGAAGGGATTCCCTAAACCCTGGACGCAAAGCCTCATTGTTCCTATTTTTTAAAATGGGGATAGAAACATTCTCTCTAATTATAGGACCATTATGATTAGCCCGATTTTAGCCAAGATTTATGGAATTATTTTGGAAAAGAAGATTATCCTATGGATAGAAAGTCATGGTAAAAGAGCTAAAGGCCAGGCCGGTTTTAGGAGATATCATTCAATTGTGTACCATCTTGTTACCTTTAGGTTCATTACAGAGGAGTTCTGCAATACTAAAACCAATCTTTTTTGTTGTTTTGTTGACTTTAGAAAAGCTTTTGACATGGTTCCTAGGAAAAACATTTGGAATAGGTTGGAAGAGATAAAATTGCCTCTCGGGTTGAGGGTTGTTGCAATAAGGATGTATGAAAACGTTATTTCTAAGTTTGAAAACACTGAGGGTTGGTCAAAAGAGATTAACTGCAATATCGAAGTCAAACAAGGTTGTCCCTTATCCCCTACCTTTTGGCATATACATTGACAAGTAAGAAGATTGCTTGGAAAAAGCAGGTTGTGTCGGCCCTACTCTCACTGGTATAGTCATCAATCTTCTTCTTTATGCCGATGATATCGTTCTTATGGAAAGGAGTCCCCATGATCTTGAAAACCAACTAAGAATCCTCAAGGATTTTTTCTTCAATATGGGTATGACTGTTAATATTGATAAGACTAAGGTTGTGATTATTAAATCCAATAAGATCCCTTATGATACCTTCATATATGACAACAACAACTTGGAGGAAGTGACTTCATTCAAATATCCTGGAATTTATATTCACCACAAGCTCAATTGGAATTATAGCATTGAGAAAAGGATTATCAGGGGATAGAAAACTTATTATGGGCTTGAAAACAATTATAAATCAGCGAATCTTTGGAGTTGGGATAAGAAGAAACTCATTTTTGAGACTCTTGTTACACCTGTTATTCTTTATGGATGTGAAGTCTGGGGTTGTAGTATCTCTGGTGAATCCTGGAGAAATATAGAGCAAATACAAAAGAATTTAAT
>JASDQU010099925.1:395815-413862 GCA_032191745.1 Picea mariana
CTATGCTTTGATACCAACTTGATCTAAAAATGAAGAAGACTTGTATTCTTGAAAATATTTGCAAGTTAAATTTTATGTGTTAAAATGAAAATGGATCAACTTTGCAACAGAACTTTAATAGGATTTACTCATTCAATATGCATATAAACAACAACAAAAAACAGTGAACAGAAAACACATAACACAACAAATGATAAAGGAGTTCACCCTTCTCTTGGGCTACTTCTCCTGGTCCAGCTTCCAATGGATCATTTGTATTATTTTCTCAAAGTTCTCAAAAATGTGCTTTACAATGCTCAAAATGACAAAGACACTGCTCCAATGGCTTTAGAACGTCCAAAAACCCCTAGCTGGGCTTTTTCAGCACCTCGTTTGGCCAAAAATTGAAGAAGATAAGCTTCCTGGAAGTCCCCCCTTCAAACTTGTTGTCTCTGCATCTATAAAACGCACCCTTGTTGGCTCAACCTAGCCCACACGCATATTTAAGCGTAAAAACTTAGCACTGGACGCAACCCCATGAACCGTGCAAACTGTAGGATAGTTACGGGTGCACCTAGCCCCTAACCGTCAAGGGAAAGGTCGTATGACCCATGCGACCACGCGCAAGTATTAACATAGGCTCTTGTTCCACAAGCCAATGGTCAAAGGACAAATGGCGGGTCGTTTGTATAACCGTTGGAACCAACACAAAACACAACCACGCACGTGCCGAAGGGTATAACATTGGGTCATATGTTAATACAATGTGCGACCAAGGGCTGGGGCTAAGCCCCAGCCTGGTCGCGCCCCAAACATACACATATGCAAACATTTATACATACTTTTCCATATATATAACAAGGAACAACCAGTGGCACACCGGTTGGTGGCTCTTCCAAAGTCTCTCCCCCCAGCCCGGAGGTCGTGGGGTCGACTCTGGCCAACGACATAATTTTAAACCAATAGAGATATGACACATGGAAACCATTTACTGGGCCACATTTCATCATCCAATTCACTGCAAACATGCCATGTCACATGCCAACTGTCCAAATAACTACCTGCCACGTGTCGTACGACCTGCCACATCAGTGTCCATACAGACTGTACAGTCAACACCCCTTTTTTTTTGCATGTTTGTCATTTTGAACAGAATGTGATATCTCTCGCTCCCAACATCCGTTTGAACCCAAATGAGTTGCGTTGTGTTTGTAACGACGAGGCCTACACTCTCGTCCAATTTGAAGCAATTCCGAACACTGGTAGGAAGGGGGCTATGATACCACTATAAAATTCCCCGATAGTTTTTTTCTATTTTTACTCAATTTTGTTGTGTACACATTTCATCAAATAGTTAGTTGTCATACTAAATCTCCCCATTTATAACCATCATCCCTTTGTTGTAATAATTTTCTGATACAGGGATTTCGTCAAACACTTTGATGACATCCCCAAAGATCAATATAAACGCCCAGGTTTTTTGTTGTTAGTGTATGGTTTGTTGATTGGGATTTCTTGATGGGATAACAATGCATACATATATGACAGGAGCTAAATAAAAATATACCAAGAAATATTTTGTAACAGAAATAACACTACAAGAGTATCCTAACCAATGACAACGAAGCTTCTCCAAACAGAGCTTCTTTATTGATTATTCTGCTGATAAATTACAAGTAACACCAGTACAAGACTCAAAATATTTGTTGCATTAACTAGTTATGGCAACATAAGTACAATGAAAACCCAATAGTAGTTACAACAATAGATACGAGAGAACTTGATGTATATTAAATGCAGAGATTACAATCCTGTAGGAGTTATATTTAGACGTCAAATATATAGGTAAATGAACAAAAGTCTAATGTGCACTAGTACAACAGTCTCCCACACTAAAATTCAGACTCTAAAAGAAAATAAATCACCCCATACGAGTTATAACTCTCCCAACAAGAGAAAGGTCTCTCCTGTAGGTGTAACTTGACCCCTAGCAAGCACAAATTCAGCCCAGCCTGTATACAATTCTCCCCAGCTGAAAAAACCATGCTCATAATGAGGAATCTCATCTCCAAGAAGGAGATTCGACTTTCCTACAATCAAAACTTTCCCAACTGAAGAGATGAAGTCGGACCCCCCAAGAGATAACTTGGCCACTCTATAAATAACTCAACCAACAACAAATTCTCATCTTTAATACCAATGAAGAAACTGAGTATTTCTTCCAAAAATGATCCACTAGGGTGGATGTTCAAACCACCGAAGAAAATCTACAATTTTCTCCTAGGGTTTTAAGTCCCAAGAGTCTCCAAAGCTCAATGCTCTCCTCAAATTCCTTTTTGTCAAATGAATATGTCATGAATGCAAAGAATTCCCTCTTTTCCCCTTTTTAACTCTTTGGTGACCCTTTTGCACCCCTTTTTACCTTTTAATAAATTTAAGTTACTTTTCATATTCCTCCTAAGTCACTTTTGGCGCTTTTTTCCTTTTTCCCATTTTAATTATCTAATTTCATTTTTGTTAGGCACTTTTCCCCGTAGGACATTAAATAATTAATCAATTCCCCTTTTTAATGACTATAGCCTACGAGAATCACTTTGGCTACTTCGTTCATGTCCCATTATCATTCAGAAGGTGACAAGACACACACTCAACCACCTACTTGCACCTTAAACCATCGAACCTCACTAGCTCCATGAAGAAATAAAATAAAATAAATATAAAAAAATAAAGCAAATAAAGGGACCAATGTTGTTTCGGGAGATGAAGCACGAGGGACCCTTGACCTTATAACTTTTTCTATGAAGATTATATGTCAATTAAACATGGATAGGAGAAGGAGGATGCATATCCTTTGGTATATTTTGGCCTTGAGATTTCAAATTATCTATAGAGAAGATTGTTAATGGCATAGAGAGCCATGATACTAAGAAATTCTTTGAAAATGATGATAACAATAGACTGAGCATTTCCATTCCAAGTTGGTTTTTCCAAATTGGGTTTCCATGGTAAAATTATTGTTTATTATGGTTGTATTCTTGTGCATTTCTATGGATTTAATTTTGTTGTGTTCTCTCTAAATGATTAGTATAGTGTCATTTTCCATTCAATTCTCTAATGTTCATCAATTAGGAATGAACACCTAAGTTGTTGTTCTTTTAAGTATTGAAATATTATGTATGATAAGTGTATTGGGCAGAGCTCTTGTGGTTTCTATTTGAATGCATTCCTAACAAATAAGTGGTTCCAAAGATAATTTATTATCCTACTTTGACTATGGTAAAACATACGATGGATGGTTAATGATTGAGACAACCTCCTATTCTCCTAATGTCTATATAAAAAATAAGATACTAATTTATTGACACATGGATAACAAATGATTTTATTACACACAACATTTAATTTTTTTTTGTTGCATTGGTTGGTAATTATACACCCAACAATAAAATTTAATAACACAACAACCCTCTCTTGTATAGTTGCTCGTTGTGTGTTATTTTCACTCCTTTACAAAAATATGTGTACATGATAATCTAGCCTAAAATTATGTTGCTTTAATAAAAAAACAATATATAAGAAGTGATTCATGTAGATTTTAAACCTGTGAAGTAAATCAATGCATACAGATTCTTAATAAAAATATAAATTAATCAATGATTCATACACATAGTACACAAAGATTTAAGATGGAAACCCTTAACCAGGAGAAAACCATCCTTCCTTAGTGTCACACCTCTCAACTCTTAATTGTATTAATTTCACCATTCACAATATAATATATACAATATTTTAGGTATTCCATATCTACAAAACCCCACTCTCTTAATTCAGGATTAATTTACAAAACCACTAAAAATAGCAAAAAACTGCTAAAATAGAAAAAGCCACCCCCACACACATTCAAAGAATATAAAACATACCCAACATTATCCCACTTGTTGTTTTCTTTGCATACAGGGGGTCATTGGATTCCATAGTCAACAACCCAGAGCAACAATTCCCATTGTTTCTCTACACTATGATAACTTCTCGGTGCTCACAGTCTTTGTCAATGAATCTGCAACATTCTTCAAAGTGTCAACCTTCTCTAATAACACCTTCTTTTCTTCAACCATGTATCTCACAAAGTGATATTGAACATAATTATGCTTTGTCTTTGAATGATAAGTTGGGTTGTTTGCCAGAAAGATTGTACTATGACTGTCACAATCTAACCTTATTGCTTGTTGTACCAACCCAATACTTGAACACAATCTATGTAACCATAATACTTCGTTGTTTCCATGAGTGGCTACGATGTATTCAACTTCCATACTTGAGAGTGTCACTATATCTTGTCTTTTTCCCATCCAACTGATTTCTCCTCCAAATAGGTTAAACACATACCCACTTGTAGATCTTATGCGATCTAGATCTCCATCCCAGTATACATCAACAAACACATGTATGTCCAACATTGTATCTCATCCCGGTATTCCTCAGTAGCACAATCCATAACTAGAAGTGCCATGCAAATACCTGAAAACCTTTTTTATTGTTGTCCAATGCTCCTTCCCTGGTTTTAAGATATACCTGCTCAAAACTCCCACTACATGTGTAATGTCCGGTATAGTACAGGCCATTGCTTACATTAAACCACCAACTAAACTAGCATATGGAGCATGGGACATGTCCTCTTCCTCTTCTTGTGTGTTGGGACATTGATCTACAGATAAATTTACACCTACAAGAATAGGAACCCTGACCGATTTTCTTTCCTTCATATTAAACCTATGCAATATTGTCTCAACATATTTTATTTGATTCAACTAGAGTTTCATGTTTGTACGATCTCTTTTAATCTCCATTCCAATAATGAAGTTAGTAGCACCAAGATCCCTCATGTCAAATGTGGAGGATAGATGTGATTTCACCTCCTTGATAACACCCATGTTATTTCCTACCAACAACATGTCATATACACACAAAACTATATAAATGAAGTGATTACCAACCTACTTAGAATATACGTAGTGATCATACCTACTTATTACAAATCCTAGTCCAAGGATCTATGTGTCAAACTTTTGGTACCACATCCTAAGTGATTTCTTCAGACAAAATAGGGACTTCTTTAGCTTACAAACCAACTCTTTCTTTCACTTCACTACAAATTCTTCTGGTTGCTTCATGTAGATTTCTTCCTCTAGAGCCTCGTGTATGATTTTTTCACATCCATTTGTTTTACCTCAAAATCAAAAGCATCAACAACAAATAAAAAAATTCTAATAGAATTTAAATTGGAAACATGAGAAAAAATTTCACCAAAGTTAATTCCCTCTACCTAGGAACAACCTTTTGCTACTAACCAAGCTTTCCATTTCTGCACTTTTCCCTCTACATTCAAATTCTTCTTAAACAACCATTTGTTCCAAATGGCCTTTCTTCTAGTTCTAAACTCAACTAGATCCCATGCATCATTTTTATCCAAAGAATCCATCTCTTCAACCATGGCATTCTTCCAGAGTTTATTATCCTCTCAATTCATTGCTTCCCTAGAATTTTTGGGATCATCATTAGTAATAGATTAAAAAAAATTAGCACAAAAATAAGGTGGAATATACCTTTATGGTTTCCTTATTTCCCTCATGGATCTCCTCAACACTAGAGTATGAGGTTTGTCTTATTTTGTTTCATCTTCTTTTATTGATTTAGATTTTGCATCATCCAATTTAAACTCTATTTTCTTAGGTTCTTTTTTCCTTGGTAGGAATTCATGTTTGGGAAGATATTTAACCTCTCTAAAAAAACATCCCAACTATAATTAGTCTTCTTAGTTTATAGGTTCCTGATCCAAGTGGATTTCAGTGGCCACCCACCTATTCCACTGGCTCAAAGACTAGTTTCCATTTTGGCATCTTGTTTTTATAGTTTTTTGGGTCCCAAAATTCTGTGGTCGTTTTGAGGTCCTAAGCGACGTTTTTTAGGCTTGACAGTGCCTATCATGTAGCCAAAGGTAATATGTAATCCTTGGTTGTAACTTTTCAAAAGTGTATCGAGCACCCCAAATGAATATCGTATGCAAAAGTTATACCCTTGGGAATATGATATATCAACTACCCCCATCAGGGCCCACAAACCTTTTGGTGTTTCATCTCCTGGGGTTATGGTTTTGTATATTTATGGTTTCTCATTTATGTTTTATGTTAAAAATTCCTTTGGAGCTTCATTGTACTCAAATTCTTGTGAATGAGCATAGCTGACACATCTCTTCTCAGAGATAAGCTACCACCATTCTAGCTAGCTTGTGTGTTTTTTCATTTTACAGTCTTTTGTATTTCAAAGAGTCATTAATAGAATCTGAGATTTATTGTATTATTGTGTTCCTTTCCATATCTCTGTGTATTTATTTGTTGTATCTTTGTTACATTTTTCCCTTCATATCATTCCCCAAAATATTCTAGATTAGTGGTATCATAGTGGTTTACTCCTTTTCGTTCTTAGTGCATGTCCCCAATGAGGTCAAGGTATAGAGAGTTCAGTCTCGAGCTTGTTCCTCTTGAGGAAAATTTCTCTCTCATTCCTAAGAAAACTTCTAGGGTGGAATAAAATAGGGATGACGGGACATGATATCCTTTCAAATTGTTGCTCGAGGAATCCCTCACACAATAGAGGAATGAGATGATGGATAATTTTTCCCAGATCCTTCAACGACTGCTAATAACAATGGAGGAACCCTCAACTAGTAGTTAGTTCGGAGGTGCGATGCCCTTCAAGGTACAAGTTAAATTTTATATTCCTTTATTTGAAGGTCAAATAGACGACAATGCTTTAGAAAAATGGTTAAATATGCTAGAGGGGTATTTCTCTGTACACAAATTTTCCAACAGTGAAAAGATCATCTTCGCACTCCTTAAGGCTCTTCCCCGTGCCATATATTGGTGGGAGACTTATTGTGAGAAACATGTTGAGGATGAGTCTATAATTTTTGGGCTAGTACTCACTTGGGCGGATTTTGTTGATTCCCTCAAGGACCAATATTACCCTGTTGGAAGTTATGATGACCAGTACATGAGATGGACCACACTGCACCAAGAGAGGGGCAAATCATGTCAGAGTTCAAAAATACTTTCCATACCTTGCGCACCAATATGGGTATCCAATACTCCAATCGAAATCTAGTCCTAAAATATTGTGGGGCTCTGCATAGGTACATCCAAATAGAAATGGAGTTTCTGGACATCTTGTTGTTGTGAGCCACTTACAGATATGCTTTCAAAATCGAGAAGAAGTTCAAGCAACAAAACAAGTGGGAGTCACGGTTTGCAAATCCGTAACAACCGAAGTATGGTAAGGGTGGCCCTAACTCCGAGGCCAAAGGACAGAGAAAGGATGGCCAACCCCAATATAACCATCCCAAGCCACCAACAAAGAAGGGTAATGGGAAGTCAAAGGACATTGGAAAATGGTGTGAGTTCCACAAAATTCCTTGGCACAATACTGATGAATATCTCTCCAAACAGTCTTTGTTGGTTGAGAAAAAAACCCCAGGGTCAGATGTTGACTAAGACTCTGATTCATAACCAGAAAAGGGAAGACATGTCATTGATGTAGAACCCAGTGTCACCATCACTACCAAAAAAGTCTAGCCAGAGGCACTGATGGAGCCTGCAGAAGGGGAGCTCCTTTTCCACTCACAAATGTGGGTGAAGGGAACCCCATTCTATTTCATTGTTGAAACTGGTAGCCATAAGAAATTGATCTCAATAGAGGTTTTCAAGAGGTTGAACGTAAAAATGAAGTCACATCCTCGCCCATACACCATTGGTTGGCTCAGCCAGGGATGGGACATCCATGTCAATCAACAATGTTGTCTGCACTATGACATAAAACCCTTCAACGGTGAGGTATTGTGTGATCCCCCCCCCTGAAGTTTGTGATGTCTTTCTAGGAAAACCATATATGTGGAAGCATCATGCATTTTATGAATCTAGGCTCCGTAGTGTCATTATTACTTTGGGAGATCAACTCTACAGGGTACTGGAGGAAGTCCTAAACACTGTAGTCTCTTTGATCTATGTGAAGCAATGAAAAAAGGTGGTCTCTTAGACCGGGATATTTTTCCTTTATATGGTTCGATCGGAATGTGAACAGAAGGTCACTGCAACTGCCAAAACCTTTGCATGGGGTCTCTCTTCCCAACAAAAATAGGTGGACGAAATAGTAGAGGAGTACAAAGACATATTATCCTCTCTTACTGAGGTGCCTATGCATTTCCAGGTAAATCACTCCATTGATATGACACCCAGTGCTCCTCTTCATAATGAACCTATATACATGCATTCTATTATGGAGAATAAAGTAATCAAGTGCCATATCCAAGAGCTAATTATAAAGGGACACGTCAAACAAAGCTCCTCACCTTGCGGGAGACCAATTGTTCTCTTACACAAGAAGGATGGGACATGGTGACTTTGTATTGATTACAAAGCCCTTATCAAGATCACATTCAAGAACAGGTACCCAATTCCCTAGATTGATGATATTCTCAATCAACTCAAGGGAGCCAAGTTTTTTAGTAAGATTGATCTGAAGTCAGGATACCATCAGACGTCGATTGAGAAAAATGATGTGTGGAAGACAAACTTCAAGTCTAAAGAAGGCCTCTTTGAGTGGTTGGTAATGCCTTTCAGGTTGACTAATGCCTCTACCACATTCATGCAGATGATGGATGATATATTATGACCATTCAAAAACTCTTTTGTGGTTGTATATTTGGATGACATCCTCATCTTCATCAAAACTTAGGAGGAACATTTGGAGCATATTCAACATGTATTGGGGCACCCTGCGACAACACAAGTTATATGCTAATTTGGATAAGTATTCCTTCAGCATGCAAATAATCCAATATTTTAGATACATTGAGGATGACCAAGGTGTACATGTGGATCCAACCAAGATCCAAGTAATCCTTGGTTGGTTAGCCCTGAAGACAATGACTGAGCTCTGCAGCTTCTTGGGTCTCACCAACTTCTATTGATGGTTTATTTTGGAGTCCTCTCATATCACTTGGGCCCTAAGGTAGGTTACCAAGGGTAGCATGAAGGCCAAGTTTTTTTGGTCCATGCCCAAACATAAAGCATTTGAGGATTTGCATTTTTTCCTCTACTCAACACTAATCCTCATTCTACTAGACTTGCAACATCCATTTGAGATTGAGACAAATGCTTCATATTATGCTATTGGTGTAGTCCTAACTTAGCATGGGCATCCAATAGCCTATCACTGTGAAACTCTATTTGATATTATTTGCAGATACCCCACCTACGACAAAGAGATGTATTCCATTATGTAGACATGTCAAAGTGGAATAATTACATTCCGGGGAATGAAACGATAATCCAAACTAATCACAAGCCTCTATAATTCATGCATACACAAGGAAATTTACAGAATGACCTCCATGAGAAGTGGTCTATGTACCTACAACTATTCCACTTGAATATCAAGTAGAAAAAATGTAGCACCAACCCTTTCACAGATTTCTTCATTCGTCCCCCAGTGGAAACACTAACCACAGTTCTTAACTCTTGTGGACATCTGACATATGGATGGACACATTTATACAATAATGACTCTGACTTCTCTACTACCTATTAAACATTGAGTGAAGGAAAAATAGTTCCTGACTTTCATCTCTAGGATGGATTGCTATTCCATCTGAGCCATCTTTGTGTTCCTTCAAGAAAGGATGGCAAGTTGATCTGGGAAGATCATTACAGTCGGGAAGTGGGACATTTTTGTGTATAAAATATAGTGGCAGTACTGGAAAAATATTTTTATTGGTCAAATCTCCGACAAGATGTTCACAAGTACATCATATTCTGCACTTCCTGCACCATTTCCATGCCCACCTTCAAGAAACAAGGGATATACACCCCTCTTCCTACTCTGGATAGGCCTTGGGAGTCCATATCCATGGACTACATGTCTCGTCTGCCTTCAACTAAGCATGGGAATGACTGTGTCTTTTTGGTCGTTGATTGATTCTCTAAGATGGAAATTTTGGCACCCTGCAAGAAGAGCATCACATCGGAGGCCACCGCCAAGCTCTTCTTCACACATGTTTGGGTTCACTTTGGGCTCCCAAAAACTATTATCTCTGATCAAGAGAGTAGGTTCATGAGCACTTTTTGATCCATCCTATGGTCAATGATGGACACTAAGCTGACCAAATCAACTACCTTCCACCCACAGACTGATGGAAAAACAAAGGTAGTCAATAAGATGATTGTTCATATCCTGAGGATGTATAATTCCAAACATCCACACACATGGGATGAAATCCTTCCTTATGTTCAACATAGCTATAACATATCCCTCCACATCTCTTTTGGCCACAACCCTTTGCAGGTGTGCTTGGGGTTCCAACCATTGGCCCCCATTGACGTAGCTATGCCCATTGCAGTTGCATATGAAGAGTTCCCCCATGCTCAAACCGAGGTTGATCGGGAAGACAAATTTGTTGAGTTCATCCAACACATCCAAAAACAAGTTCTTGATATTATGTAGAAAGCTAATTCCAAGTACAAGCAGTGCCACAATTAATATCGGGTACAACACAAATTTTAGGTGGGAGATAAGGTTTGGTTGCATTTGTAGAAATAACACCTCATAGGACCCCATTGGAAGTTGAACCCACTCTGATATAAACAATACACCATCACCAAGGCTGTGGGTGAGAATGATTTTGAATTAAGTATTCCTCCTTTCCTTGGCTTGCACTTGATATTTAATGTTAAACTGCTCCAACCATATTTTCCAACTCTCCTGGGAACTTCAGATGCGGCCAAACAATTGGACCCTATAGAACTCAATTGTTCCTACATCAAATGGGTGGCAATTGATTGGATCATGGACACCAAGACAAAGGACACCCACCAATAGACTATCAAACTCCATAGGGTCGTCAAAGCAGGGCAGTTTCTTCATCAGGGCAAGTGGCTCATTAGGAGTCAGATTCAACAGAAGTTTCCTCATATGATGTGGGAACTTGACGCAATGGAGACCATTTCTTCCTAAAGGGGGCGGGGGGGGATTATCAAGGTGGATATCAATGGCCACCCACCTATTCCACTAGCTCAAAGACCAGTTCTCATTTTGATAGTTTTTTTTACAGTTTTTCGGGTTTATCTAGCTTGCTCTTGTTTTCCTTTGGATCATGTACATAAGAATCGCAACCAAACACTTTGATATGTTAAAGAGAGGGATTATTACCAGTGCATACCTCATGCTGATTTTTTTCCACCAACACTGATGAGGGTGATCTATTTACCAGGTAACATGTCGTACCCGCTACCTCTACCTAGAATCCCTATCCTAACCTAGCACCATTGAGAATGCTCCTTGCTTTTTCCATCAATGTCATGTTCAACCTTTCTCCAACCCCATTTTGTTGAGGTGTGTATGGAGTAGTCTTCTTCCTTGATATACTGCTCTTCTTACATAACTCCTAAAATTCATTCCCACACAATTCTCCACCATTATTTATCCTCAACACCTTTATTTTCTTCTTTGTCTGATTTTCTACCAGAGCCTTAAACTCTTTAAAAATGATCAAATACTTCATATTTTTTCCTAAGAAAATAAATCCATGTGTTCCTTGAGAAATCATCTATGAATGAAACATAATACACATATTTACCTAGTGATGGAATAGGCACAAGTTCGAACACATCACTATGTATCAACTCTAATATCCTCTTTTCTCTTTTAGCACCAGATGGGAATCTTACTTGATTATGTTTACCATATATGGAATGTTCATAGAAATAAAAATCCAAGGTGCAATTAGACGTACCTTCAACCATACCTTTACCATGTAGTGTTTGAAGGCTCGTTTCTCCAATATGTCCCAGTCTTTGATGCCACAACATGATATTCTTTCCAGGGATAATATGGATCGTATATTATTTATTTCTCTATTAAGGTACAATATAACTGTTATACCCATCAATATAAGTACTTCCCAATAACTTGTATAGAGTTCCACTCCAAACTCCCCTCATTAACGCCATTTCTCCTTGTACCATCTTCCAAGTTCTCTTTCCCAATAAAATATCCACACCTGCATCATCCAACTTACTTACAGATATTAACCTTTTGGATAGATATGGAATGTGCAGAACTTCAGGGAGAGTTCAAACCCTTCCATCTTTCAGCAACAACTTAGCTCTTCCTTGTCCCATTATTTTGGTTGTCGAGTAATATCCTAGGAAGACATCACCACCATCATAGTTTTCATATTCATAGAACCACTCCCTATGAGGAGTCATATGAAAGGACACACCTGAGTTGTTCAACCATACATCATGATTTTCATGTGTACCTGTAGGTGCCAAGTAAACATCACCTCCTTCTTCTATGGAGGCTTTCACCTCTGTGGGAGAGGCATCATCAGATCCCTTTGCTTTATCAACATTTTTAGAGATGCAATATTTCTTATAATTCCCAACTTTACGACATTTCCAACATTTCCTCAAAGATTTTCTTGGGGAATTATATCTACTTTTAGATTTAGATCTCCCCCGCCCTCCCCAAAGACTTAATTTTATTCCTTTCTTGGTGACAACCTCTTACATATAAAACATATGTGTTATGACTATCCATGCTTTTCCTCCTCATCTCTTTCAACAACAAGGATGAAACTACTTCCTCATACTTCAATATAGATTGAGTGGTACTACCAATTGCTACAACCAGATTATCCTAGCAGTCTGGAGCAAAACATAACAAAGTAATACACTTATCTTCTTCTGTAATCATAATATTAACATAGACAAGTCGACTTACTAGAGTATTGAAGGTATTTATATGCACTGTCACATAATATCCATATCCTATCCTATGATGATACAAATTATTTTGAAGAAACAACTTGTTTACCAGGGACTTTGACTGGTACAACTTCCCCAACTTTTCCCATAGTTCCTTGGTTGTAGATTCTCTCGACACATTCACTAACACCAAATCTACGAGGCATAGTCGAATCATACTCCTTTCTCTTCTATTTAGCTTCTCCGGAATCTTCTTTCGACATACTAGTAGATTGAGTACTAGCATCTTGTGTATTGATAGATTGTGTACCAGTACTTTGTGTACCAACAAGATGTGTACCATTAGGTTGTGTATGAGGGTCCACATCGATCCATTTTTCTTTGTCTACAAGAAGGTCCTCCATCTTGAGCTTCTATAGCTCAAAGTTTTGACCGTTAAAATTCTCAATCTCGATTCTAGAACTGCTTGTCATTTTCTTTCAAAGCACGAATCACCACTGCAAATCTCTTATTGGACCTGAGTTTATCACAGACCCAACATAAACTTGATCTATCAAGACCGAGCCAAACCCTCAACAACAAAGGCATCCCCTTAATGCCAAAAATATTCTCTGATACCACATGTAGGTTTTAAACCAATGAAGTAAAGCAATGCATACAAATTCTTAAGAAAAAAAAAATTAATCAATGGCTCATA
Organism: Picea mariana; assembly: GCA_032191745.1. NCBI lineage: Eukaryota > Viridiplantae > Streptophyta > Pinopsida > Pinales > Pinaceae > Picea > Picea mariana. Next base: position 409,310 of record JASDQU010099925.1, read on the forward strand.
CACGTAGTACACAAAGATTTACACTGGAAACACTTAATTGAGAGAAAACCAACCATCCTTAGTGTCATACCTCTCAACTCTTCATTGTATAAAGTTCACCATTCACAATAATATATACAATATTTTAGGTATTTCACATCTACCAGAACCCTAATCCCTTAATCTAGAATTAATTTAGAAAAATGCTAAAAATAGTGATAAATGCTAAAATAACAAAAAAATCCCCTACACACATGCAAAGAATATAACACATACCCAACAATTCATGTTGATAGGTGTATTTCTCTTGTTCCTTTTCTATTGTGACTGGATCAGTAAATATTGGGTTTCAAGATTACACTGTTGATATGAATGTACAATGTTTGATGCATTGACTAGGATATAGCTTCCATACTCATTGACACACTAGTTCATTGTTCTATTGGTTTCGATTTATATATTTTTTTATTCATTGGGGTTGAACGTTCACACAAAGCGGTTCAATGATCAATTAATAACCTAGCTTGATGCTTGCTCATCAATTCTTGTTTGCAATCGACTTTCGATGTGGACTTGTTTACTCTGGAATTAGAAGAAAAGCAATTTAAAATCTTGTAGTGTTCTTCTTTTCATTGTTGTAGTAAAGGTTACACCAAGAGATAATTGACAATTTCTCATACCAATAAACAAAACATAGTAAAACACATTTTACAATCTTATTAGAAGAGAACAACTATATTTTCAATAATTACCCTGTATGTTGACAAGATAGACATGCTATAGGCCCACTATCTATGGATCATCCCCATAAGTCAATGCCCCTATGGATGAAAAGATCAAATAACAAACCTTTTTAGGGGCATGCGGAAAAGAGCATAAATCGAAGAACTTCGTAAAAAGTCGTAATTTTAGTTCCATTTTAGTTTTATATATCTTAGTATGTATTTTTGAGTTATATGTTTGTTTTAGTAGTTTGTTAAATAATGTTTTGGTAAGTTATAGTACGCTTTTTTTTCGCTCCTAAAAACTATAGGTAGATCTTTTTGCCTATGTTATTTCTTTTTTAATATAAAACATAGATTGATTTTATATTTTATAACAGTTCTCTAACATAAAAACAATTTTTTTTAATATAAATTTCAATCATTTCTTTAAAAAGGGAATTGGACCCGATTATCAAATGTCCCCGAGTTATGGGAATTTTTTATTTTTTTATAATGTTCAACTTTACAAATTGAAAAATAGAAATACATAAATATATTAAAAACTAATTATTTTATATCTGATTGGTAAAACGGTGAAAATACATAAATGTATTAAAAAACTAATTATCTTATATCTGATTGCTAAAACGATATTATATTACCGTGACATGACAAATTTTGATCTTATTTAATAAATTTAAAATCTTTTGATCGCATGTATTTCTGTCCTGTTTTGGTCATGCACTGAATCTTTGAGATCTACAATTGTTTAATGCTCGTCACTTCATGGCGTTTAATGCTCTCAGGACGCGGCTCGCTCTGAGGATAGCATCAACAATTATTTAATGCTGGTCGCTCTGAGGAGGCAGCTAGCTCTAAGGATAGCATCAACAATTATTTAATGCTAGCTAGCTCTGAGTATGGCGTTTAATGCTCTGAGGATAGCATCAACAATTCTCCTATCATCTCTCACAGGAAGTCACAGCTCGTAGTTTCAGCAAGACAAATAATTCAAAGGGAGCAATTGGCTTTCACTCGTTTGCAATTCTGATAGCTATTGAATATTTACCAGTATTAAATATTAAATAGTTCTACCACAAATAATAAATAAATATTAAATAAAAACATCATTATAATTATATATTAACTATTTTTATTATAAACAAATATTACAATTTTTTTTTTTAATATTTACCATTATTTACTCTTTCATAATTTTTTTTCTATATTATATAAAAAGATTTAAACATATAATATAACATGTATATCAATGCATGTAGAGGCATTGTAACTTTAGTTTTTTCAAACACATTACTTCATAATCATCATTATAAAAATAATTTGTCAAACTTAAGTTTTAGACTAACATATAACAATACATTTTTAAAAAGTAGGTATAAATAGATTTGCTGCTAATTATGAAAGTAATAATTGAAAATTTCAATTTTAATATACACATTCATTCATTCTCATTACTTTTTATTACAAGGACAAAATATTGAAAATTACAAATATCCAAATGTGTTCTTTGTTTTCTGCTTTTTATTATGAAAGTAATGAGAGAGAAATTCAATTTTAATATACAGTTTTTTCTTTTTCATTACACATACAAATCATTGAACATCTCCTCTCTACCTAAGTTGTACAATGCACTTAGACATTTATAAATCATTTTGGTTTGTATTTTATTATATAGTATGGAAAAAACTCATATTAATAGGGAATAATGAATTTTGTGAGAAATTTTGAAAGGAAATTATTTAATCTTTCATTTAACTACACATTTATAAGTCATTTTGATTTGGATTTCATTACATCTTATGAAAAAAAAAACATTCTTATAGTAAGAAAAAAGAAAATAAAAAAATCTTATGAAAAATTATTAAAAAAAATTTGGAAAAAACACATTTGCATATAAAAAAACAAATTTTATGAAAAATCATAAATTAAAATTATTTAAACACAAATTTTGTGAAAAATCATAAAAAAAATTTATTTAAATTTTCAATTTAGTGTTATAAACAAATAAAAGTTTTAACCCAAACAAAAATTCAAACTCTATCATATGTCAAAAAACCACTCTATCAATCATATGTCAAAAAATCCACTCTCTCTATTATCATATTTCAAATCCATAACGTAAAGTACACTCTTAAAAAAAAAAATAAGTTAATATTATCATATGTCAAATCCATAACCTAAAGTAAACTCTTAAAAATAAAATAAAAAAATAAGTTAATATTTATTTTGGGTACAATTACAATAATATTAAGTAGCTTCACTTAGTAGATGTAATAATATTCAATAGTTTGATATCAATATTTAAGATAATAATATTGGTAATTGTAATTATAATAATATTTAATATTCAATAGTTTGGCATCAATATTTAAGATAATAATATTAGTTAAAGTAGATATAGACATTAAACTATAAATAATTGCTTGAAAAAATTGTGATTGTTCAACATGTTTTTTTTTTAAATTTTATATTCAAAGTTTGGAATGATAAATGCTTATACAACTTTTACCTATGAATTATAAGAAATTTTTATACTAATTTTTTGAAATCTTCAAGTTTAACTTTTTCACATTGCAATTATATTACATTTATTTTTATTTCATTTAACATTAATCTTCACAAGAAAATAAAAGATGTAAAGTCAATCTTTAATATTTCATTGATTTAAAAATACATATCTTATTTTAGTATAAGTGTAAGTCATAGTTTCTCTGGTTGTTTACCTTGAAAACTAGTAGCATAAGAAGCAAAGGTAGCAGATACAGATCCAAATCCATATCTGCTAAGTCAGTTCAGGTGCTATTTTGAACCCTCTATAAAGAGAGCCCGAGTGCCAGGCCAACTGGAAATAGCGTATATTACAAACCACAACAACAACCAGTTATTTTGAATGTTAAATTAGGCTGTTTTGTAAGATCTGATCTACCCGAACTTCTGGCCTGCTCCGAACAAAGTAGTCTGTTGATAAATCAATATCGTCCGATGAAGTTCTACTGAATCTGGATCGATCTCCTAAATACAAAGCACACGCTTGGCCCGATCATGTTACTGAGACAATAGTCGTATAATAACATATATATAATGCAATCTTACAAACTGTGAGAAGGTTTTTGATATCAACCGGACCCACGCCCCATAGCTTCTTCATCAAATGGGATTATATTTGTATCTGACCCTCATCTTCAGTTTCTTCTTGGGCTACCCATAACATTAAGTGTTATAGCTGACCAGACCTGCCTGACTCTCTAACGGTGGACCAACTTCCGAGGAAGTGGAAGGATGGCAGAGCGGAGGGGGAAGGAGGATAATTTGTTTCCCTTTCAGTTAATGACTACCTGCTTTCTTTTCTCTTTACCTTGAACTGTTGCTGCATCACGAAAGTTGTTGAACTACCAACATCTTCCATATTACATTATTCACATCAAACCACACTCTTAGAATGCGGATTGGATATACTAGTTGTAGATTCAATTTAACTTTAAATATATTAAACACCGAAAGGAATAGAGGGATTTGAGATATAAATTTCTAAGTGATTAAAAAACAGAATCTGTGGTGTCTCAGGGATTTGAGATATAAATTTCTAAGTGATTAAAAAACAACATCTGTGGTGAGACACATTAGTTTATACTAACCTTTTAAATAAGGTTTTCCATTTTTATGAATCATACTATTGTTTGGTATTCAAGTATTCATATATGGTACAAAGATTGATGATTTATTTTGTTGTACTTATAATTAGGATCCCGGAGATTACGTAATGCTTACTCTTAAGTTGTTCGTTTACACAGTAGTGATATTTTTCATTTCTCTTTTTATCTTTGGATTTCTATCGAATGATCCAGGACG
>JASDQU010099925.1:415763-459864 GCA_032191745.1 Picea mariana
AAAAGATGAAATACCCCCCAAGGGCGCAAAAATCAGATCTCACTAGGAGAGTGAGTTGTCTGTTATGTCAAAATGAGGATAAATCTCCTCAATATATACTGTATCATGACCTTCAATTAATTTTAGGTCATTAAAAATAGCCGACAAGGCTACAAACCAAAATCATATTGTTTTTACATTAAATGTTAAATTAAAACCCTAACTGAGCATAAGCAAGACGTCAAGCCCTACTGAGGGAGACGTTAGCCCCTTTTTAGGGCAAATGCAGCACAAAATGACAAAACGTTGGCCCTCTTTGGGCCTCCCAATCATGCCACACGTGCCAGCTGCCCTGTCAAACTGTCACACGCTCAAGGTGACGTCAATGGCTCCTAGGTGACGTCCTGGGCCATCAAAGGGAAACGTTCCACTAGAAGTGGGTCAACCGCCCTAGGCTGGGCTCAGCCAAAGTATCCCTGATGGAACGTCCTTCTTCTTCTCAGGTGCAAAAGCTCAATCAAGCATTGTCCTGTCTCTGCCCCTGAAGGTGTCCCAGCAACCATCTGATGGGCTCTTTAGCCCCATGGAGGTCCGAACTAATCATCTCCCCATGTGTACCGGTCCATGTGGTACCTGTCCGTCCGGCATGGTCCTGCACATCAAAAACTTCGCCCTCCATGGGCTCATTAGTCACCGGGATCATAGCAATGTTAATCACGTCTCATCATTAATATTATCAAACATATGCATAAAAACCCTGATATATCATCCAATAGCTCAAAGATATTACAAAGACCTACAATACAAGGCTGAAGAAAAAGACAAGACACCCTATTGGGCTAGTATCCATGAGGAAAGGAAAGTCTCCAAGGGGTATCATCCAAGCCATGTAGAACGAAGTGATATGGATAAGGGATCCCTTTATCAAGAAATTTTTTCCTCAACTCCTCTAATCTTCTAATTGAATTATTTAGAATTCATTTTCGAAAGATCTTCCTCTTCCGGGAGAGAAGGGAGGATTCCATTAAATAAAGGTTGTAGCTTTTAATGGCTTTGACCTTCAATCAATTCCCACTCTTCCAACCCCGTGCAACTATTTCAAACTATCTTTGCCTTCGATAGACCTTCTTGCTTGAAGCGGGTCGAATGCAACCCTACAAACAGATCATCCTAATGCCCGGACTAGGGGAATGGGACAGATGAGCGAGAACAAAGTGATGATATGATGGGAGCAGACAATGGCTCTTCAGAAATCCCCCTGGTGGCAAACCACAACCTATGGGTACAAGCTTGCTAGGACACCCTGTCAATCCCCTCAACCATGGTCAAATGGGTCAATGTAAGATCCAAGCAGTTGTTAGAAATAAAAGGAGCAAGATGGATATATCTGAAGGTTATAATGATCAAAAGTGACACATACCATGATACCTGGACCAATTACCTCATGGAGCAAAAGCCTTCTCCAATACAAGACCAAACCGATGGTGATGGATGCTGCTGCTGCTGACAAGACGAATCTGAGGAAAGAAGAGAAGGATGGGCCCTCCAGGGCCATGCTCAGGTCAATCTTGCTCTCGGTACTCCATGTCTAGGACCTGTGGGCCTCGAGACATGGTCTCCTAGTTATCCCTAGAAATCGGGGATAACAGGCACTACTACCAGCAAAATTAAGGGCAAAGTGTACAAGAACACCCTACCAAGTTCACAAAACAAGAAATTGTGTTGGTAATATCTCCCAAGAACACAAATGCAGTCCTCAAATTGGGTGGCCTACATACTCATTTAAGGAGGCAAGTGATGCTCTTCAAGCCTATATCCATTGAAAACACTTGTGTGTACTTGTGTGCAAGCACAATACCTAGAGATAAATAAGAAGAAAGGACAACTAAGTGATTCAAAGCAAACAAACCAACAAGGTGCTTCCTATTGAGTTTTGGTGTACCTCGGGAAGTGGTTCCCTTGTGGTTTGGAGCCTTTAACCACAAGAGGGAGATGTTGGTACTCTTGTACTTCATACTTTATGTCTAATTTCACTTTGACTTAGGAGATTTAAGTCAAAAGTCAAATTTGGTCATTTTAGCCTAAAGTGACTATTAATTCACTTTGTGGGTGAATTAAGGGACATAAAGTAAACTAAGGGAACTTAACCCAAAGTGGATTTTGAGTTGAGATTATTGTGAGATGATCTCAACCATTGATTAAGAATGGCTTGGGATGATCCTAGCCATTCACTTTTAGGTTTCCTTATGATTTGCTCAAGAAGGGCACAAGAGGCCTAAGGAGACTCATTCTATCTTTTGTTCACTTCGAGAGGAAGAGGAGAGCAATGGAGATGGGAATGGAAGCAATGGAATAGGGCAGCTTGGGCGCTTCTATTCATGGAAGAGCTATGGGAGCTAGGGACCCTATTATTTAGTGGTGATCACATTTGCTTGGAGGAGGGCGCACACCTACAAGGGAGGAGCTACACTTGGAGAATATCAGATATGTTCGTTTCAGTGGAGAGGTGAGGTAGCACACAAGAGCACATTTGTGTGCAAGGGATTCTTCTTCAGAGCAACCAGGGTCAAGGGCACTTCACTTTAGTGGATTTGGCAACAAGAGAAAGAGGCGCACTAGTCTTGGGCGCATTTCTTCCTGGTTCCTTTGGCAAGTCTCAAGAGGAGCTTGCTTTGTATACAGGTTATTGCATTTCTTGTTGTATCTAATGCTTTAGACACCACTTATATATACTTCCATTCCAAACTGGTTTTCCCCGGGGCGGTTTATCCAGGGTCATGTTGACCAAAAATACCTGTGTTCATTTCATGCATGCTTAGAGTGTAGATCCGCTAACTTGTGTTGTTAAGATATAGAGGAGTGTTACTTGTTTTGAGATATATTGCATGTGCTAACCATCGGTTCAAAAACACTTGCAAGGGCACCTCAAAGAACACTTAACTTATAAATACTATGGGCAGAAAGTTACTGAACAGTTTGTTGTTATAAAACAACAGCAAAGAAGAGTTAGACAGTTGAAACTTAGGGCCAACCTCAAGGTCAAAGACAAACCTTAGTTGGCAGCCTAATAGGACCTCAGTTTTCTTCACGGTATCAGAGCCTTGTTGGCGAAGTTTTGTTGATTTCTATAGCATCTTGTGGGCAATTTTGTGACAACTTGTTGGCAGATTTCGACAGCTTGTTGGCAGAGTTAGTGGACAGCTTGTGAACAAATTTGTTGGGCAGTTGGAGGATTGTTTTGTGGACACATTTGAACAGCCTTACTTCTGCTTGTGTGTCAAGTGGTGAGGCCAAGTTCTTTTGCAGTTTTCGCATCAGTGTGAGAGTCAGTGTGAGCTTTACTGTGACTTTTAGTGGACAGCCATGTCAGTGTCCCAAATGCGAGCAGAGGATAGGCTAGACGGAGCTAGCAACTGGTCCCCTTGGAAGACCAGGATCACTTTCGTCTTGGAGGACCTTGAACTACGGGATATAGTTCAAGATCCCGTGGTGATTCCTCCTGCACCTGCTCCATCACCATTGTTGGATAAAGATTTTAGGAAGAATAACATCAAGATGAAAAGCACTATTTGTAATGCGGTGAGGGACCACATCATTCCCCATCTAACTAGTAAAGACTATGCATATGAGATATGGGCATCCTCGTGCAAGCTTTACCAGAGTCCAAACCAGAACCGAAAGATGGTTCTGCAAGACAAGCTCAGGACTATTCAGATGTTCAATTTTGAGACAATCACATCATACTTAGGCAGATTCACTCAGATCAGAGATGAGTTAGCAACGATCGGAGAGATTGTGGATCCAAACTTTTTGGTGAGGACAACTTTGAACAACTTTTCCAAACCTTGGGATTCATTTGTACGAGGCATCGTTGCTCGAGAGGTCATGCCTACTTGGGAGAGACTTTGGGACGATCTCGTACAGGAGGAGTTGAGGTGCAGCTTTGGGTCTTCAGGACAACAGCATACGCCTAAGGGGGATGAGGATCTTGCTCTTTGGACAAAGGGCAAGAAAAAGATCGAAGAGGGTGTGAGATAGGGTCCCAAGGGAGGGACCCAACCACAGGAGAGTGGCAGTGGGTAGAAGAAGGACATAAGCAAAGTGAGATGCTTTGCTTGTGGTGAGATGGGGCACTATGCTGGACAGTGTCCCAAGAGGAAGAAGAAGAAGCATTAGGGTGGTATGGCAGTGACAGCCAAGGAGGAGGAGTTCGATGCACAGTTTGCAAGGGAGTGTGCATTCGTCAGTTATTTGTCAGCCGATACACCATCCAGCATCAGGTGGGAAGACAGAGTTGAGGAGGACCTATTGACTAAGAGTGTTGATTCAGAGCGAGCTCAGACTCAGTTTTCGAGGACACCATCTTCAGGGTTGACTAGTCCACCCGGGACAGCTTCAATTTCAGAGTTGCCAAGACAGAGGGTTGGTACAGGGGCTTCAGAGCATCAAAGATTGATGAGGAGGAGGAGCAGGGCACCACAAAGGCTTGAGCCTCACTTGGCTACGGAGACGGGCAGATCAGGTTCAGGTTCCAATTCAGGTGGAAGTCACTTGGTGAGAGGCCAAGTTGAGGATCTTGGTGAGATGCCAATATCCAGATACTCTTGGTGAGATGCCAAGAGGGAGAGACTCTTGGTGAGATGCCAACAGAGAGACTCTTGGTGAGATGCCAAGAGTAGTGACCGTTGGCAAGATGCCAGGAGGTAGAAATCCTTGGTGAGAGACCAAGGTTGAGGATCTTGGTGAGATGCCAAGACCTAGAGACTCTTGGTAAAATACCAAGAGATGTGACTCATATTGCATGCCATGAGTATAGGACCTTGGTGAGAGACCAAGGAGAGGATCTTGGTGAGATGCCAAGACCTAGAGAGCTTTGGTGAGATGTTGAGGGAGAGATCTTTGGTGAGATGCCAAGATCTAGGTGATCTCACTCGGACAATGTTTTGAAAACCGGCGAACCGAAACTGGAACCGGAACCAATCGGTTTTACCAATTTGATGGTCGACCAGTTCAAACCGAACCGGCCGACCAGTTCGGTCCCTAAAACCTAAAACCCCCTAAACCCTAATTCTAGTCTATAAGACACTCTAACTCACCTCTAAGTGCCTCACACCTCTCTTATTCAGGATTTGGGAGCATTTAGATGATGAGTCTGAGGCCGAGTTCGAGTCAGAGTCAGAGAGAGATGATGATGTCGAGGGCAAGGAAGCTCATGCCATTTCTACTTCTAGCAGTAGTGATGATTGATCGTTGATCATGTTGATCAATGAGATAGTGACTTGTAGTCTTGACTCTTGTTAGTATGTTAGTTGATGTTGTAGAGGCCATTTAGAGCCTCCTTGATTATGTATTTATGTTCCGATCTCTAGATATGTAATGCACTTGGTGTCGTTTTGATATATTCATGAGCATACTTTGGATATGTTGTCTCTAATGCTTTGGAAACATGATTTAAAATCTTAAAAATATTTTTTTTCGTTAAAATTTAAATATTTTATGTATTTTTAAAAAAAACTGGTTCATTGAAACCGGTTCGACCGGTTCATTACCGGTTCTGGTTGGACCCTCTATCGGTTCCGATGTCGATTCCAGTTTTTAAAACTATGATCTCAGGTAGGTGTAGATGGACTTCCATCTAGAGATCAGGCAGGTCAGCAGATCAGTGTCAGGGAAGGTTGAGCAGATCAGTGTCAGGAGAGGTCGAGCAGATCAGAGACAGAGGCCACTTTGATGGGAGGGTACAGCCATACTCACCTAGGCCTTGCCAGGAGGCAAGGAAGTCCACAGCTGGGACGAGATTGATTGGTGAGAAACACTTTCCTCGGTTCCCTTGTGGTTTGTGTTGAAATATTGTAACTTCGAAGAATATTCTAATTATATTGGAGACATGAGTGAAGAGACATAACCCTAGCGCCTCCTCAACGAGTATTTATAAGTGAGGATGGCGCCTCACTTTTTCATTCACTCACTCACTCATCTAGTGCGCGTCTTTTGAAGGCAGTTGCAGTTGCAGGAGGAAGGAGAAGAGAGGTGCATGCTCAGTCCTAGTTTATTCTAGGAGTTTTTGTCTTAGTCTTGGCATTGTGTTGGCAATATATTATTGAGGAAGTTTTTGCTGGGTTTTCTCCCCCATGAGGGTTTCCTAGGATAAAATGTTGTGTACCTTGTGACTGTGTTTCTATCAATGATCCTCTTTATGTTGTTGTTTTGGAAATTGAAAATAACCTAATAACATCATTAATAATCTTAACACGGTATCAGAGCTTGACTTAATAGAGCATCTTTCACTAGGTATCTAGACGTCACTGTTGTCGTACAAGAAAATTAGGGCTTTTTACTAAAGAGGATTTTTTGACCAAAAATCACCTTGGGAAGTGCGCCCTTCCCTAGCACATCTTTTGGCAACTTGAGCGCACCTTTTCAGTGTCCAGATTCTTCGAAAAGATGAAACCCTAGTTTTGACTGGTGCCAGAAAACCAGGAAATAAGAACCAGTACCAAAAGTACCAGTCCAAAAGTGTGCAGGTCAAGTATCAAGGGGTAAAAACTTGAAATTTTCTGAAACAGTCAGCTCCAGCCAACTCGCCTCGGCCCAGCGCATCTCCTGGTAACTTTAGATTCATTTTCTGAGCACTTTCATTTTCTAGTCATTTTTCTAGCTCCAAGTCAAGATGTCTGCGCACCAAGCTTGTTGACAAGTTAGAAGGTGTGGAAAATTTCTGTGCCTGGAAGTACAGAATTGGACTCATTCTTGAAGAGAATGACCTTGCAAAATTTCTGAAAGAAAATGTACCAGAACCCAAAGAAGAAGTAGCCAAAGAGAAGTACAAAAAGGATATGATTAGGGCCAAAAGTATAATTGCAGATTCCATTATAGACCACTTGATCCCTCAAGTGTCTTCTAAGAATACTCCAAAAGATATGTTTGATGCCCTAACCAGAATGTATGAAGCAAAGAACATCAACCGGAAGATAAATCTGAGAACCCAACTCAAGAATACAAAGATGCAAAAAGGAGAAACAGTTCAAGACTATTTCTCTAGGGCTTCTCAATTCAAGGAACAATTAGAAGCAATTGGAGACAACTTAGATGAAGATGAACTCATAATGACAACTCTTAATGGTCTAACAAGACCTTGGGATGCCTTCATCCAAACTATCTGTGCAAGAAAAGAGAAACTACAATTTGACAGTCTATGAGAAGAATGTGTGTTCAAGAAAAAGCAAGAGTGGCCAACCAAGAAGYCGTACTATTAAGGGATGAAGATCAAGCCCTAGTTGTTCATGCTAAAGGAGGAAAGAAAAGATCTCATTTCCAAAAGGAGACCAATTTTCATAAAGAATCTCACCCTCCAAAGAGATTTGAGAAATATCACAAGGGTCAAAGAAAGGGAAAAGACTTCTCCTCTTMTCAATGTTATCATTGTGATAAGATGGGACACATTGCTAAGAACTGTCCTGCCAAAAAGGAAGAATACAAAAAGACAAATAACAAAAGACATCATGCCCATGCAGCTGAAGATGATGAGCCACCCAAGAAGTTGACTAAAGAAGAAATTGAAGATTATGTTTTGTTTTTCGCCCTCTCAGGATCTGTGACAACTGGAGAGGATACTTGGCTCATTAATAGCGGTGCCTCTAATCACATGAAGGTCAGAAAGACATTCTCTCTAGCCTTACAAAAAAGGACTTCCCGCGGAAAGTTTCACTTGGAGATGATTATCAATACCCTATCAAAGGAATGGGAGAATCCACCTACAAACTGGATTCAAGAACTCCGATGAGAATGAAGGATGTACTCTATGTACCAAGGTTTGACAAAGAAATTTCTTTCTATCTCAACCCTAGATAAGAAAGGTTTCAAGGTTGCATTCATAGATGGTGAAGTTCTTATGTGGCCTAAAGGAAAAACTATAGAAGATGCAGTTGTTATTGGAACAGAAGAAGGAGGTTTGTACAAGTTAAAAGATCACTCAAATGTAGCCTTAACTCACTCTACTGAAAGTCCTTGTGAACTTTGGCATAGAAGACTAGCTCACATCAACTACAAAGCCTTACCATATGTAAACAAGGTAGTTACAGGTTTACCAGAATTTAAGGTTGATCATGAAGGTGTATGCAAGGGATGTGCACAAGGAAAGAACATAAAGAATCATTTCCCAAAGAGTGACAGTAAAGCAAAAGGAATCTTGGAACTCATCCACTCAGATGTATGCGATCCAATGCCATCAACCTCTCTAAGTGGGTATGTATACTATGTATAATCTATTGATGATTACACTCGTAAGACTTGGATTTATTTCTTGAAATCAAAAGATGAAGTACTCGGAAAGTTCAAGGAATTCAAAGCCTTGGTAGAAAACCTCTCCGAAAGAAAATCAAGATACTCGGGTCAGATAATGGAGGAGAGTACACCTCAAATGAATTTGGAAGCTTTTGCAGAGATGTCAGGATTAAGAGGGAGCTCACCACTCCCTATAATCGTCAACAAAATGGTGTAGCAGAAAGAAAGAATAGAACAATTATGGAAGCAGTAATGACTATGATTCATGATCAAGATCTTCCAATGCACTTATGGGTTGAAGCAGCAAGAACAGCAGTTTATGTCCAAAACAGATTATCCCATAGTGCACTTGGATTCAAAATCACCCAAGAAATGTTCATCGAAAAGAAAGCCAACTTGGGGGAGAGAACTTATTCAAGACGCAGAAAAGTATGGTGCCCCAGAAGGAACCATGAGACAAAGCAAGAAACCTAAGTCATTCTCCAACTATATGGCCTTGATGTGTGATCTCATAAAAAAGGAACCTACTTGCTTTGAAGAAGCAATTCAGAAGAAAGAATGGGTGGATGCCATGACAGAAGAATACCAATCCATTATAAAGAATGATGTATGGGAAGTAGTTCCCAGACCAACGAACAAAGATGCAGTATCTTCCAAGTGGATATACAAGATAAAACACGCAGCAGACGAAAGTATTGAAAAACATAAAGCAAGATTTGTGGCTCGTGGTTTTTCTCAAAAGGAAGGTATTGATTATGAAGAGACATTTGCTCCTGTAGCCAGATACACTTCTATTAGAACCATCATAGCTCTTGCAGCCAAAATGAAGTGGAAGTTACACCAGATGGATGTGAAAACAGCCTTCTTAAATGGTGTTATTGAAGAAGAAGTGTATATAGAAGAACCACAAGAGTTTGAAGTTGAAGATAGAAAGACTCATGTCTGCAGGTTGAAGAAAGCTCGGGCTGAAGCAAGCTCCTAGAGCTTGGTATGGCAGAATTGATCGTTTTCTGACAAGCTTGGGCTTTACCAAGAGTAAAGTTGATTCTAACCTTTACTTCAAGGTTATGAATGATGAGCTAGTTATATTGCTAGTGTATGTGGATGACTTATTCTTAACAGGAGAAGAAAAGCTCATCACAGATTCTAAGAAGAAGCTCGCTGCAGAGTTTGAGATGAAAGACCTAGGCCCAATGCATTATTTCTTAGGTCTTGAAGTTTGGCAGAGTCCAAAGAAGATCTTCCTTAACCAAGGGAAGTACGCAGTTGAAATACTGAAGAGATTTGACATGTTGGAATGTAAATCCATGAACACACCCATGGAAACAAATTTGAAGCTCCTGGTTGATACTTCGTCAGAATTGGTTGATGTTACTCTATACAGACAGATTGTTGCTTCGTTGATGTATCTGACGAATACCAGACTAGATATATGCTTTGATGTGAACACCTTGAGTTCGTATCTGGTAGAGCCCAAACATGTTCACCTTGTAGCTCCAAAGCAAGTGATGAGATACCTTAAGGGTACGTTGGATTATAGTCTATGTTATGCTAGAGATCGTGACTTCAGATTGTATGGTTATCCTGATTCAAATTGGGCTAGAAGTGCTTTTGATAGAAAGAGCACTTCAAGATGTTGTTTCAGTTTGGGGTCAGCCATGACTTCATGGCAAAGCACGAAGCAATCCAGTATTGCTCTCAACATGGCAGAAGCGGAATATATTGCAGCATGTTCCGCCAGTTGTGAAGCCATATGGCTTCGGAAGTTGTTGACAAGTCTATTTGATCTGGATATGGAAGCCACCATGATTCTATGTGATAACCCGAGTTGCATAAAGATGATGGAGAACCCAGTGTTCCATGATAAGTCGAAGCACACAGAGATCCGGTATCACTACATTCGTGATATGGTGCAGAGGTGAGATGTAAAGCTCCAATATGTTGGCACAGATGAGCAGGTCGCAAATGTGTTGATCAAGCCTCTGTCTCATGTGAAGTTTGAGTACTTCTGAGACAAGCTTGGTGTTGTCCGAAAGGACCTCCCTCGAAAGGGGGAGTGATGTTGATGATATTATAGTATCCTGACCAACAACGGGTAGCTCCGTTAGGATTTTATATCCTAGGGGATTGATCATCCCTAGACAGATCCCGAAGGTCCGGTAAGGACAGTCTGTCAGAGTACCTATGCATGTATATGCCAGTTGTGGTCAGTAGTGGTAGCTCCGTTAGGATTTTATATCCTAGGGAATCTTATGATTCCTAGGCAGATCCCAAAGGTTCGGTAAAGACGGTCTATCAGAGTACCACATGGTAGCTTGTTAGGATTTTATATCCTAGGGAATCTTATGATTCCTGGGCAGATCCAGAAGGTCCGATAAGGAAGGTCTGTCAGAGTACCACAAAATGTTGTTGGAGCTACCTCATTCTGTTGCCATATGATGATCATGTTGTTGTCTCAGACTCAGGCTGATGATGTTGTTGTTTCAGCCTCGCACTGATGATGTTGTTTCAGCCTCGCGCTGATGATGTTGTTTCAACCTTGTGTTGTTGATGATGTTGTATCAGCCTCATGCTGTTGTTGATGATGTTGTATCAGCCTCATGCTGTTGATGATGGTGTACCAGCCTCGGGTTGGTGATATTGTTGTTCTAGCTTTATGCTAATTGATGTTGATGTTTCAGCTTCATGCCGACGATGATGATGATGATGATGCTACTCCAGCTCCATGCTCTGAACGATGATGATATTGATGATTAGAAAAACTTTCGATGATTTGTAGATGTGTCAGTCAGTGTTCCAGATGCTGATGATGATGTTGCCCTCTCTCTCTCCTGATGATGTTGTATTGGGTTATGTCAGTAGAATACCCTTCTCGTTAAGGGGGAGTGTTGAAATATTGTAACTTCAAAGAATATTCTAATTATATTTGAGTTTTTATCTTATAGATCAAATCCCCTTTTGTGGATTGATCATGTAGGGACTTGTATAAGACCAAATCCCCTTTTATGGATTGGTCAAACCATATTTATATAGTGGCATTTGTAAAGTCAACCCCTAGGGTTTATAAAGTGGTTTTAACCACTCTTGGAAGAAGTTGGCCCTACTAATTTAAGAGACATAACCCTGGGGCCTCCTCAACAAGTATTTATAAGTGAGGATGGCACCTCACTTGTTCATTCACTCACTCACTCATCTAGTGCGCATCTTTTGAAGGCAGTTGCAGTTGCAAGAGGAAGGAGAAGAGAGGCACATGCTCAGTCCTAGTTTATTCTTGGAGTTTTTGTCTTAGTCTTGGCATTGTATTGGCAATCTATTATTGAGGAAGTTTTTGTTGGGTTTTCTCCCCCATGAGGATTTCCCGTGATAAAATGTTGTCTACCTTGTGATTGTGTTTCTCTCGGTGATCCTCTTTATGTTGTTGTTTTGGAAATTGAAAATAACCTAATAACAACGTTAATATTAAGAGTTTGGAGCCTCTAACCACAAGAGGGAGATGTCGATACTCTTGTACTTTGTACTTTATGTTTAATTTCAGTTTGACTTAGGACATTTAAGTCAAAATTGAAATTTGGTCATTTTATCCGTAAGTGACTATTCATTCACTTTGTGCGTGAATTGAGGAACATAAAGTAAATTAAGGGAACTTAACCCAAAGTGGGTTTTGAGTTGAGATTATTGTGGGATGATCTCAACCATTGATTAGGAATGGCTTGGGGTGATCCCAGCCATTCACTTTTAGGTTTCCTTATGATTTGCTCAAGAAGGGCACAAGAGGCCTAAGGAGGCTCATTCTATCTTTTGTTCACTTGGAGAGGAAGAGGAGAGCAATGGAGATGGGAATGGAAGCAATGGAAGAGGGCAGCTTGGGCGCTTCTATTCATGGAGGAGCTATGGGAGCTAGGGACCCTATTATTTAGTGGTGATCACACTTGCTTGGAGGAGGGCGCACACCTAGCAGGGAGGAGCTACACTTGGAGAATGTCAAAACTATTTGTTTCAGTGGAGAGGTAGCACACAAGTGCACATTTGTGTGCAAGGGATTCTTCTTCATAGCAACCAGGGTCAAGGGCGCTTCACTTCAGTATATTTGGCAACAAGAGGAAGAGGCGCACTGGTCTTGGGCGCATTTCTTCCTGGTTCCTTTGGCAAGTCTCGAGAGGAGCTTGCTTTGTATACAGGTTCCATCATATTGTATTTCTTGTTGTATCTCATGCTTTAGACACCACTTATATATGCTTCCATTCCAAATTGGTTTTCCCCGGAGAGGTTTTATCCAGGGTCATGTTGACCAAAAATACCTGTGTTCATTTCATGCATGCTTAGAGTGTAGATCAGCTTACTTGTGTTGTTAAGATATAGAGGAGTGTTACTTGTTTTGAAATATATTGCATGTGTTAACCATCAGTTCAAAAACACTTGCAAGGGCACCTCAAAGAACACTTAACCTACAAATACTATGGGCAGAAAGTTACTGAACAGTTTGCTGTTATAAAACAGCAGCAAAGAAGAGTTAGACAGTTGAAACTTAGAGCCAATCTCAAGGTCAAAGACAGACCTTAGTTGGCAGCCTAATAGGACCTCAGTTTTCTTCACTTCCAAGGAGGAAAAGAGGTGGAAAGGGAAAGGTAAGGAAAATGTTGCCACTATGCATCAGTGCAAGGATCCAAGTAACCAATGTAACTACCATAACATAGATTGTCACACCAAAGATAAACATTGGAAGCTACATCCTATGTTGAATACAAGGAATTTTGAAAGGAGCCCAACAAGAATATATGCTAGGCATGTATTCAAAATTCAGAGAACCAAAAGAGAGTAGCTCAGATGAAGACGAAAAGGTTGTTTACAGTGTAAACTACATGAGTAGCCTCCATAAGAGCAAAGAGAAGGAGATGACCAAGTCTTGCATATCAAGATACAGGTCAAGAAGACARAGGTGGATGCTCTATTCAACTTCGATTTACAAGCCAACCTCATATTTATTATGTTTCCACTTCAGATGCATATTCCTTCTATTACATTTCCACTATTACCTTTTCTTAGTTAACAGATTTATCACAGTAGCACTTACAAAAAATACYAATTCAGGATTAAAAGCATGGGTATTATTTATAATGTACCTTGTAAGAAGGTTCATCCCAGCAAGGAAAACACCTTCGAGCATCTGCTGGCTCAAACTGAGTAACTGCCATATTTCTTTTCTCACCATTGATCACATATGCACTGAAGCATGCAAGTCAACATGTCAATTCAACTACTTTTGGTTGGAAGTTTGCAGCATCCATAGCCTAAAATGACGGTATAAGGAGCTCGTGTTTAACTAAATTTACATTAATTTTTCTTAACAATAACAATCTCTGAGCATTGGACTTTATCCTTGCAAGAAATTCAATTTTGGAAAAATCTAAAAAATGTGAATAAAAAAAAACAACACATGTACCTTCGATAAAAGCCCTTCATCTGATCATTCAGAGTACCCTGAAATTCAATGTCCAAAATTGTCTCCTCCTGTGGCAATGTTTCATCGAACTCCAACACTAAAATCTCATCTTCTGCATCAACACTGACATTGGACGGATTTACAACCTGCATAAAGAGAACGCAACAGCAAAGGTCCCTCAATACCATGTTTATAGCATTCAAATAATTACAAAGATCGTAACATTGGAGCCCTAATTACCCCCCAATAACATAGACAATGATTATTTTCTTCCTTTGCAGTTCAACTCGGCATTTGAATAATACAGGGCAGGGAATCCTTCTTAAAGGTTATTGAGGTTAACAGAAATCCGTGGACTGGAATGTTATGTTTAATGGCAAACCTTTAAAGAGCTCATGAAAGATACCATACCAAATTAAACTATAGGAAAGAGAGCCACGAGAAGACAGTCAGGTCAGTGAAAGCGGAAACCATCACGTAGTCAATCCTGATGAAAGTACATGTGGAAGCATCTGCCTCTTTAAAGGTGGCTAGTGCTCGACACTTGGCCAAAGGAAGCTTGATCAAGTTTCCAAACTAAAAGAGAGATTGGGCACAATTCTGCCCTGTAAACAATAATTCAAATTTCAAGTCCAATCTAAGACAGGATGGCAACCGTTGGGATATCATCTCTCTTCCTCTTCCCTTCTTTTTTCAGCCAAATGAAGCTTGATCAAGTCTGAAAACTAAAAGTGAGGTTTGGCACAATTCTATCCTAATAAAAATGATCC
Organism: Picea mariana; assembly: GCA_032191745.1. Classification (NCBI taxonomy): domain Eukaryota; kingdom Viridiplantae; phylum Streptophyta; class Pinopsida; order Pinales; family Pinaceae; genus Picea; species Picea mariana. The sequence continues at coordinate 430,236 of JASDQU010099925.1, forward strand.
AAGTTTCAAGTTTATTCTAAGACAGCATGGCAACATTCGGGATATCCTCTCTCTTCCTCTTCTCTTATTTTTCACATTCCGATTTTCATACTTTTGAACAGGAATGCTACAATCAGAAGTAAGCTTTTTGAATTTCATGCTTTTGAACAGGAATGCTACAATCAGAAGTAAGCTTTTTGAATTTCATACTTTTGAACAGGAATGCTACAATCAGAAGTAAGCTTTTTGAATCATAGACCTATTGGCCTCGTGGAGATATAATAAAATTCTATTTATCCTTCCTTTTTTTGAGTTGCTTTTACAAATACAAACACATACGAACTTCCTTCAACTTAAATGCCAGATCTGAGGAGCATCTATTCTGTCAAAATCGTACGGCACTTACACCCAGGCTCGTCCCTTTTTAACATGTCATCCAGATGTAACAGACTACACAAAAATGAAACCCCAACTCACAGCTTAATACTCCACCCATCCCAACATTGAACCAAGAACCCTTGCAAACCAAATCCATCTTAACATTAGTCTGTCAAATAATCAAAAGGCTTTAGAGCGGGCATAATAAGTAAAATTGAAAGATTTTTTTCTCGAATTAACCCTATTGCCTTATTTTCCCTAAACTCAAGAGAATCATTATTGAGAACTCTATCACAAACACTGCCCCTGCAGCTGAACTATTCCATCAAATTCACCCAATACCTTCCCGTACAACTTAACTATTCCATCAAATTCACCCAATATCTGCCCGTACAGCTTTACTATTCCATCAAATTCACCCAATACCTTCTCGTACAACTTAACTATTCCATCAAATTCACCCAATACCTGAACATGGCCTGAACCACTTACTGATCTTTGGGAAAATTGAACTTTGGTGGGTGCGAGACCTGCCACCACTGCTGAACAACGACCCCATTGACCAATTGCAACACAATACCAATTGCCACATAATAAATTGATAAAGCCTTAAATGAGATGTTATTATTTACCTTCGACGAGGCGGTGCTCCGTAAACAGACGGAACTGTTTGCAATCACCAAATCGGCAGCATTGAGAACGAGATACTTCGTATCTTGGAGGACATCCAACGTGACGGCCAATTTGCCGTCAAATTTACAGGCATTCAAATCAGGCCTGAGTTCCAGATCATAACGCCGCGGAACTGCGAACTTGGGCAATCTCGGCAAGCCTTTGAACATCTTGCTTGTCTGGGCTTTTTTCCCGCGTCTCCGCAGCAGCGACCTTGTGACGAAGAACGCCCCGATCACCAACAACGCCGCTGCAGCTGCAATCCAAAGCATCATTCATACAAATTCGTGCACAAAATAAATCCAAAATCGTAAATCTTCAAAACAAAAAATACAGTGCTTGTAAAACCTGTGGATGAAGACCTGTAGAGGTTTGGCAATCCGATAAAAGCAAGGCTAACTAGAGGCAGTGCGAACACACGGTTCAATGATATTCTTTGCCTCAGACAAGGGTTTTCAAGGTTCTGAGAATCCCTCCGTGCGAATTCACTTTAATGATTTCTTTACTCTTTTGCTCCAACGAATGACGTGGCGAAATAAATTAGCGTCCGAGGCGACGCGAATATGTTGTACAACAGAAACAGAGTATTGAGTATTGATGATAAACGAAAGTTGAGGCGGAGACTATGGTGTGCAGATGCCGATTCTCTAACAAGAAACCGAAACATCGCAATTACACGCAACCAAAGAGTTCGAAAATTTATTATAATAATAATAATTTATTTTTAAGGTCACGGTCAAGCCACATCAAATTGGTGTATGAGATCCCATTGTTTGTGGGACAAGGGATCCTCTCCATTTAGCGATTTGACTGGTAAAGTCTACAGAGGTATACATACCTTACCCTACCCTACCCTACCCTACCCCCCTCTGGATTTGAACTTGTGACATGTTAAGAGGAAACACATGTTCTTAACCATTAGGCCCATTCAGTATGTATATTAAAATAAAGTTAAAGTTTATTAGCACAATCACATAAAGTTTATTAAAATAGCACAATCACATAAAATTAAAGTTTTAAAAGTGATTGATGGGTATCTAATTTTCTATTTAAGTTAACGCATCAATTTTCTTACATCAACTATGATGCAGGAGCATCACCAGCAGCTAAGCGAGTGCGGAGGTGGAAGACAGCTGGAAGGCCACCAGCGCACGTTTTGAAATATTTTTGAAACATCAATGTAATAGCTAGAATGCATACCTTGCATTTATATTTTGGAGGATGTAAACAGATCATGAGCGATTTGTTCTCATCTGTCAATGTAAAAGGCATTTATGCCCAGTTAATGAAAGTAGGTAGATTTAAATTCCAGATTAGACAGTTTAGAGCATAGGAGGAAAAACTGACCATAGACACCCTCACCTTTGTATCATTGTAACATTAACAATCAGAGAGAATTGTATCATAGAGCATAGAGAAGAAGTAGAGAGTTGTGTAAAAGAATAACCCATGTACAGAAGTTTGAATTAATACAAAGAGCTTTGATTCAGAGCCATGGTGTTATGATGTTTTCTGTGTATACATGTTGAATGGTATGCTTATGGTTGTTTATTCTCTTTGTTATGCATTTGCTTTAATATTGTGTGAATGTATGATTTCATGTTGAATGTTTGAAGTCTGAGAGAGAGAGAGAATGAGTTTTAATTGTTTATCTTCCTGAGTGAGAAGTTTCTGCAAGGAGTGCAATGAAATCGTCTGCAAGGAGTGCGTTGACGGAGATTCAGAGTTTATGTCTGAAAGCTCAGGAGAGATACCATTGTTCTCATTTCCACATAAGTGTAGGTGAGACACATGAGTCGTGCAAGGAGTGCGCAAGCTGGTTGAAAGCTGAGAACTTATCAACCAAGGGGAGAGTTGAAGCACTGTTGTTGCAGAAAAGTGCACAGAGTCGAGAGAATCAAATACCTAGAAGAATTTGAGGGATTGTCGCAAGGAGTGCGTGCATGAGTCTTTTCGGAGGCTCGAAATTGCAGAGAAAGCTCAGAAGGGTTAACGCCTTTGAGGTAATCAAAGGGGAGACGAAGCGAAGTCGCTTTGCAAAGGTTAAGTCCCAGTGGAAGAACCTTGGTTTATTTTGCAGAAGTTATAAGGGAGCAAAGAGCGGTCGAAATTCTCTGTGGGGAATTCCCGAAATCACGAGGACTGTAGGATCCAGGGAAGTTGCAGGGTGGTTAGAGGCAGGTAAGCTTTCCACCTAGGATCCAGAATCAACATGGACCGTTGATCATGATTTGCACCAGCTGTCAGAGCATTTTGGGGATCCTAACGACGAGGAGTCGAGCGCAGTGAATCGAAAATTCTGAAGTCATGAGTTGCGACAGAAAGTGGATTAGAGTTTCAGGATTTCGGCACTTCAGGTGTCGGGAAACGGAGGAGGCAGCGCTTTGGGAGCGAGAGTCCCAAAAACCTGAAAGAGTGACAAGTGGCAGGAGTCTACATCAAAGGTTGAAAACCGCAAGGACAACAGGTGGCGTGTCTTCGTCGATTGGCGGAGTCAAACCTTGTGGACCGTTTCAGGGTTCGGAGGTTGGAGGACGGAGAGCCTTGCATCTGGATTCGCGAAATCGCGAAGCCCGAAGTCCCGATGAAGTGAGAAACCCGTTGAAAAGTCAACCTTTGCTGAGTGCATCGGAGATTCGACAATTCAGGTTTCAGGGGTTGTAGGGACAGGAATCGCGAAACTCGAAGTCCCGAACTTGCGAAGGGTGCGATCCTATTTCGGGTCAAGAGATTTGGGTTGATGCTTCGTGTTTGATCACGCGGGCACACCCATAAGGACCTGTGGATACATTGTTGTGTGTGAAAGGTATTTCCCGAGGGGAAACCAAAGAGTCAATTAGACTCAAAGGGCAGATTAGAACGATCCTGTGCGGACCTTGGACCTGAGGGTTTGGGGGTCTGTACCAAACTATCTTTAATAATTTATTTACAATTTGTGAATTTGTGTGGATGAAGCTAAAGTTTATAAGGTAGGTTGGAGATATAGACTCCATCTTTATGCTTACAATAAATTGTCTCCCATGTCTCCAAGGATGTCTTCCTTCCTTATCAATGTTGTTACATTTATCGTGTTCACTCCATCTGTTTACAACGATGTTTGCAGGGTTGCTCTCTCCAAATTTTGTTCATTGTAGTGTTTGAAGGGCCTTGACTTGTTCAGCTTATGTTCATAGCCATGTTTGGAGGGCCTATTCACTCAAAATTTTAAAAAATAAATACATAAACAATGATATGCATAGACCCTGAAATCATATAGGAACGATGATGCACATTTCTAATATGCATAAACCCTAAAATCATATAGGAACAATGATGGGCCTTTCTTATATGGAAAATAAGAAATAAAAGACAAACCCTAAAATTCTACAGTCTAATAATGCAACCAGCCCTACAAAATAAAAAACCATCACTAACACGTAATTCAAAATTGAAGCACATAAGGAAACCATTCACCAACCATAATGAGGATTGAACTATTAGTCTCCGTTAACAGAAGAATTCCTCATGTGTCGATGGTTGTGATAATTCTGGTCGATCGCTATTCTAAAAACACTTTGAAACTATGAACATGGTCTGTGCATTCATTTTAATAGAGTTGGGCAATCTAAACGATGTGCATGGGGGAAAACGGTTGGCAAGCGTTACAAACTCGCAACCTCTATCGGTAGTCTCGGTCTCTCTCACACTTTGTCAACTAAGAAAATAGGAAACGGTCTTTGTTGCATGAATAGAAGCAAGCTAAGTGGCAAGAGACCTATTAATCACGTCAATAATACATTTATATTGAAGGGAAATTACTTGGCGATGAAGAAATTACTCACAATAAAACTTGTTAATTGCTCCTTTAATCGTTCCCACTAATGCTTGTTTTTTGAGCTGCAAGGATGATATCATATGAAATCCTAGCCCTTCAATTTGTGTGACGACAAAGAATATTCCATATTGAATGAATCTAGTTCATCCATTCTGAATTCTTCATTAAAAGAATGATTAATGTGGAAGTTGTCAATAGGTATATGCCTTCGGCGTAATACACACACACACACACGAGTATTAAAGAGTGTCGATGAGTTGAAATGAAAATGGTTTATAAATTATTATAATTTGAAAAGAAAAATAGAGGTTAATTTTGTAATTAAGTAAATATAACAATGTTTAAGTTTTAGTGTCCCTTTTGTACATATTGTTTGGTATTGTCTAAACATTCAATTTTTTTAACTTTTTCACTAGAATTTGGGGAAACAAATCTTGGTGAAATCTTCATTTTTTGTTGTTTTAATTGCATTTTTGAATGCATAAATGGATTTGACACCTTGAGAAACCCTCAAGGCACTTGAATTATACAGACTCGATCACTCAAATCTCGAGTTCCAACAATTTTTGGTCGGATTTCAATAAAAATTAATCAGAAAATATGCCCGTAAAAACTCCAAAAAGTTGAATGATTAGACTACGCGCATATTGTTTTAGTTATCTATTATTTTATTGTTATAGGACATATCTATCAAGATTTACTTTTGTATTAATATTCTACGATACACTACTAGGGTTTATGATTCTTTTGCGTTCAGCTTCATGCCAGAGACCAACGCAAGGGAGCAGGGTCTCGCCGCCCTCCCCTCTGCCTCCTCCTGACATCGAGGCCTTTCAAAATTTAATCTCCTCCTACAAAAAATGACAAAGCAGGCTTCCTCGTGTTTCATCGATAAGTTAGATGATATCCCAAAGATGCCCGTCCTTTCGCGATCCACTTAGTTGAAAACAATCTCATCAGCCAATTTACAAGGTTATGCCCTTCCCCCAGGTCCATGAACCAGTGGATGGAACTAAACTAGAAGAAAAAGATTCAGGGTCACATGTCCTCAGCCTTTTGTGGTAAGGGTTTTTATGCCTTTATGTTTGAAAACAAAGAAGATCGGGATCTGATTTTCAGAAATGGCCCATATTTCATGGGAGCAAGGGGAATGTATTTGAACAAATGGACTCCTGATTTCAGTCCAGAAAATGATATCTGCTCTACCATTCCAGTTTGAGTCCATCTACCCTTTCTTCCACTACACCATTGGAACGATGAAATGATCAAAAGCATTGGAAATAGCTTGGGCAAATACATTGATCGTGTTGAACCACGAGATGGACTGCAAACTTGTGTCGGGCTACGTGTTGAAGTAGATCTAGAAAAAGGTTTGCTTGAAGCTATTCAATTAACTCTGGATAATTGGTCATACCTCCAACAAGTAGATTATGAGCAACTTCCTTTCAAATGCAAAGCATGTCATGAATATGGACACTTCGCCAAGAACTGCCCTCAAAATAAGCCAGATCACTCGAAGGAAAGAGATCAAGAGCAATGGCAGCAACCCAAAAGGAAAAAGACGATAGGGAAAGCAGTAACACAACCTCATGGTCAAGGCCAAGCCAGAAGTTCATCCCCAACTTCTAATCCAATCTTCAGCTCCCCTCACAAAGGGAAATCTTGTCAAAACAAATATGTTGAGCTGGTTAATCTAGAAGAAACTCAAGAGGAATCAAGGGAAGTATAGGATGATCATGAGGAACCAAAGAAATCAGTACCAGTACAAGCGAATCTTGAAACCCCAGAAAAAGGAATATCCAATGCTGGAAAAGGAGACCCCTCCCCCTCAAAAATTCCCAAGACAGTGGAGGATCGACAATTTGAAGGCTCAGGAGCAGATTCAGAATCTGAAATCTCACAGTCGATCATCACAAAAAATGTAGGAAGGAAATCCAACAAAAATCGCAGGGAAATAGAAGCAGATCGAGAAAGGGAACTAGGCCTACAACCCACCTTGGAAGAGATCCTTAAAAAGAATGGGAAATCCACTAAAACCCATTATGTTGCAACCAAAGGCCCATCTTCCCGGCCCTCTGGGGGGGGGCACAAAATCAACAAGTAAATAATGGAAGTTGTCTCCTAGAATTGCATAGGAATGGGCAGCAAAGAAAAAAAGGAAGATCTGGGAAAACTAACACACTCAGAAAAGCCTTCAATCCTCCTGATCCAGGAGACCAAACTAAGGGACTGTGAGGCCCTTCAAGAAATGCAAAAAAATTGGAAAAAAAGTAAAGGAGTAGCCATAGGTGCAAGAGGAGCTTCTGGAGGACTTTAAACACTATGGAACTCATATATATTTCAACTAGAAGAAAGCCATCAGAGTTTGAACTGGATTATGGTCAAGCTACTTCATCTTTCTTCAAGTATGACCTATCACATAGTTAATATCTACATGCCAAACAATTATTGGGTAAAAGTAGATTACTGGAATTCCCTTTTAAATTTAGCATCAATAGATCCTCTTCCAAATCTAATCTTGGTAGGAGATTTCAATATCACAAGACATCTAAAAGAAAAAAAGAGGGGGTTCCATTGTTCATGATCAGTTTCATGAGAAGATGGATGATCTAATTTCTGCTTTGGACCTGATTGATGTCCCCCCCTCAAAAGGGGTCTTCACTTGGAACAATAGAAGGGTTGGTCCAGGTTTTATAGCTGCAAGGTTGGATCGTTTCTTTATTAACAACTTTTTCCTCTCTTTCACATATTCCTTTTCTTCTAAAATTATCCCTTGGGCTAGCTCAGACCATTGCCCCATCTCCCTGGAGCCAATGGATCGCAGGGTCCCTAGTGTTCATCTAGGAGCAAAAGCTTAAACTCACAAAAAATGCCAATAAGAGCTAGGCAAAATCCTTTTCTCACCCCTCACATCTGGAAGTTTTGGAAAAACAAACAAATCTTGAAGCCATGTAGGAAGCTATTGATACAGAAGAGGTCCAACCTGCCCTGCTTCAAAAAGAGCAGACAACCCACAAAGAGTACAGAAGGGCCTTGAGGGATGAGGAAACAAATTGGAGGATAAAATCAAGAATCCTTTGGTTACAGTCTGGTGACAAGAACACAACCTTTTTTCAAAGGCAAGCTAAGGTAAGGCAGTGGAAAAATAAAGTTGATGAAATAAAGCTTCCAATAGGGGAAACTATACAGGATTTTGAAGAAATCAAGCAGCATGCCTCCAGGTAAATAATGAAAGTTGTCTCCTAGAATTGCATAGGAATGGGCAGCAAAGAAAAAAAGGAATATCTGGGAAAACTAACACACTCAGAAAAGCCTTCAATCCTCCTGATCCAGGAGACCAAACTAAAGGACTGTGAGGCCCTTCAAGAAATGCAAAAAAATTGGAAAAAAAGTAAAGGAGTAGCCATAGGTGCAAGAGGAGCTTATGGATGACTCTAAACACTATGGAACTCATATCTATTTCAGCTAGAAGAAAGTCGTCAGAGTTTGAACTGGATTATGGTCAAGTTACTTCATCTTCCTTCAGGTATGACCTATCACATAGTTAATATCTACATGCCAAACAATTATTGGGAAAAAGTAGATTACTGGAATTCCCTTTTAAATTTAGCATCAATAAATCCTCTTCCAAATCTAATCTTAGGAGGAGATTTCAATATCACAAGACATCTAAAAGAAAAAAAGAGGGGGTTCCATTGTTCGTGATCAATTTCGTGAGAAGATGGATGATCTAATTTCTGCTTTGGACCTGATTGATGTCCCCCCCTCAAAAGGGGTCTTCACTTGGAACAACAGAAGGGTTGGTCCAGGTTTTATAGCTGCAAGGTTGGATCGTTTCTTTATTAACAACTCTTTCCTCTCTTTCACAGATTCCTTTTCTTATAAAATTATCCCTTGGGCCAGCTCAGACCATTGCCCCATCTCCCTGGAGCCAATGGATCGCAGGGTCCCTAGTGTTCATCTGGGAGCAAAAGCTTAAACTCACAAAAAATGCCAATAAGAGCTAGGCAAAATCCTTTTCTCACCCCTCACATCTGGAAGTTTTGGAAAAACAAACAAATCTTGAAGCCATATAGAAAGCTATTGATACAGAAGAGGTCCAACCTGCCCTGCTTCAAAAAGAGCAAACAACCCACAAAGAGTACATAAGGGCCTTGAGGGATGAGGAAACAATTTGGAGGATAAAATCAAGAATCCTTTGGTTACAGTCTGGTGACAAGAACACAACCTTTTTTCAAAGGCAAGCTAAGGTAAGGCTGTGGAAAATTAAATTTGATGAAATAAAGCTCCCAACAGGGGAAACTATACAGGATTTTGAAGAAATCAAACATCATGCCTCCAGGTAAATAATGAAAGTTGTCTCCTAGAATTGCATAGGAATGGGCAGCAAAGAAAAAAAGGAAGATCTGTGAAAACTAACACACTCGGAAAAGCCTTCAATCCTCCTGATCCAAGAGACCAAACTAAGGGACTGTGAGGCCCTTCAAGAAATGCAAAAAAATTGGAAAAAAAGTAAAGGAGTAGCCATAGGTGCAAGAGGAGCTTCTGGAGGACTCTGGACACTATGGAACTCATATCTATTTCAGCTAGAAGAAAGCCATCAGAGTTTGAACTGGATTATGGTCAAGCTACTTCATCTTCCTTCGGGTATGACCTATCACATAGTTAATATCTACATGCCAAACAATTATTTGGAAAAAGTAGATTACTGGAATTCCCTTTTAAATTTAGCATCAATAGATCCTCTTCCAAATCTAGTCTTAGCAGGAGATTTCAATATCACAAGACATCTAAAAGAAAAAAAGAGGGGGTTCCATTTTTTGTGATCAGTTTCGTGAGAAGATGGATGATCTAATTTCTGCTTTGGACATGATTGATGTCCCCCCCTCAAAAGGGGTCTTCACTTGGAACAACAGAAGGGTTGGTCCAGGTTTTATAGCTGCAAGGTTGGATCGTTTCTTTATTAACAACTCTTTCCTCTCTTTCACGGATTTCTTTTCTTCTAAAATTATCCCTTGGGCCAGCTCAGACCATTGCCCCATCTCCTTGGAGCCAATGGATCGCAGGGTCCCTAGTGTTCATCTAGGAGCAAAATCTTAAACTCACAAAAAATGCCAATAAGAGCTAGGCAAAATCCTTTTCTCACCCCTCACATCTGGAAGTTTTGGAAAAACAAACAAATCTTGAAGCCATATAGGAAGTTATTGATACAGAAGAGGTCCAGCCTGCCCTGCTTCAAACAACATGCCTCCAGGTTCTATAGTAAGCTATATAAGAATTAATGGGATTGGAATGAGGAGCTTAGCCAAAGCTTCATATCATATCTACCTCAACTAGTCTCTAAAGAGGATAATTGTGAACTCAACAAACAAGTGGAGGAAGATGAAATCCTAAAGGCTATCAACCAGGTCACTCCCGACAAGGCACCATGCCCTAATGATTTCACCATTCATTTTTATAAAATATGTTGGTCCATCATAAAATTTGATTACATAAGAATGCTCAGATATGTACAAAGATCTCATCGCTTGGGAGGAGCCACCAATTCAGCCTTCCTAACTCGTCTGCCAAAAGAGAAAAGCTCCTCCTCCTTTGACAGATTCAAGCCAATTTCTCTTTGCAATGTCTCATATAAAGTCATGGCCAAGATCATCTCAAATAGACTAAAGCCTCTCCTCAACTCTTTAATTATTCCCAACCAAGGGGGTTTTGTAGCAAGCAGACAAATTTGGGACAATATCATTTTGGTTGAAGAGGCAATTCACTCAAGTCACAACCGAGGGGAAAAAGGAATGGCGATAAAAACAGATATGGCCAATGCCTTTGATAGAGTAAATCATGAGTTCCTTAAGTCTGTCCTAAAAAAAATTGGGTTTAATCATCTCTTCATCTCTTGGATAAACTCTTTCATAGCTCACCCTTGGGTAGGTTCGTTAATCAATGGGAGGCCAACCCTTTCTTTCAAGCCACAAGAGATCTAAGGCAGGGTTGTCCCCAGTCTCCTTTGCTATATGTGCTTGTTTTAGAACCCTTGAACAAACAATTGGAATCGGAACGCCTCAATGGAACAATCTCAGGTCTCCACATAACTAGGGGGTTAAAAGAATAAACCACTCATAGTTTGCTGATGATATGCTCCTCTTGGGTGGGGCATCAAGAATAATTGCAAGAAGGTTCAAGTTGGTCCTGAATCAATTCACTCAGATCTCTGGTGGCCTCATGAATAAAAATAAAAGCCAAATTTATGCCTGGAATATAGAAGCTCATAGTCTTATGGATCTTGCTCAGATTCTCTCCTTCCCCATCTCAGAGGATTGGAAACTATTTTAATACCTGGGGATGTCAATCTGCCTAAAATCCATCCCAGAAGAATATTGGCATATCTTAATCTAGAAAATTAAATAAAATATGGAGTCATAAGGATCGATATGGTTAAACCCAGCATGGCGTCTGGTCTTAATTAAATAAATCCTTTCTTCCCTTCCCATCTTTCAATTTTCCTCGCTTCTAGCTCCAATGGGCATAAAACATAGCCTAAATCAACTAATAAGAAAGTTTCTCTATCAAAGGGGGCAAATCAAACACAAAAAAAACCCACCTAGTTAAATTGGATGTTGTAAAAGCGCCCAAGGATCACGGGGGGGCTCGAAATTCGAGATCCAGAATTAGACAGTTTAGCTATGGGATCAAAGTTTCTCTGGTGTCTAGTCACAGGAAAGAAATAATGGTGGAAAACAACAATAGTTAAAAAAGTATGGTCTGGGAACCATAAAGAGAAGTATGGACTCTTCCCCTCCCGACATCCCTAGTTCCCTGTCTGGAAGCTACTCATGTCCACAGTTCCTTTTTTTCAAAAAGATTTGCACCAGATCCCAGGAAATGGCAAATCCATCAACCTCTGGAAAGACAAAATTTTAAATCAAAACCCTTTGGAACAGAAGGAGCATTACATAGAGCTTAGAGGATGGCTGGCAACCCATCAGAAATCAACCCTTTTTTACATTTATGATTGGAATGATGATGGAACATGGAAAGATTGGAACCTTGGGGAAGTCCCTCATCATCTTCAACCTCAGTCCCTTTCATTTATAAATGATCTGAAAGGGGTGAAACCAATACATCGAAGATCACATGACAGTTGGGATTGGGGCCCCAAAGGTTACTCTGTCAAAGCAAGTTACCAAGCTCTGCTTTCGGAAACAAACCTCCCAGATAAATCATCCTGGTGGTGAAATATTTGGACCCCAGATGAGCTGCCTAAAATCAACATCTTATGTTGGACTCTTTCTCATGGGAAGATTTTAACTAGTGAAAACCTCCAGAAGAGAGGATTCTTAGGCCCCTTTTGGTGTTTTCTCTGTGAAAGAAATAGTAAAACAATTCAACATCTCTTCTAGGATTGTGAATTCACAAAGCAGGTTTGGCACACAGTTTTCAGATGTCTTAGCCCAAAGATCGGGTGGTTGACTAGCTTCAAGCCCCTCTTGGGTAAATGGGAGAACTACTATCAAGGCTTGTTCCAAGGTAAATCAATTTTTAAAAGGCTCTAGAAATCCCTCCCTAAATTTGTTATGTGGAAACTATGGTTGGCAAGGAATTGTATAATCTTTCAAAACGCGAGAACTCTCCCCTCCCTTGTTGCCACTAGAGCAGTGACTCAATTGTCCGAGTACTTGAACTCGAAATGTCCTAGCCAGGAGGACTAAACCATTTTAAACTCGAAAGAGAAAGCTTGGGTTTCAAAATTCAATCTCTCCCAAGGCCTTTATCCTAACGTCAATCGGTGAGCATGCTAGCAGCTTCATTTTTTGTCCTCAACCCTTGAATCTTGGCTTTCTCTCTAGAAGATACACACCTTATGCTTCAACGGTGCTTCAAAAGGAAACCCAGGGGAGGCAAGTGCGGGGGCAGTATTGTATGGACTCGGAGGACATAGAGTTCTTGATTACTACTAGAACCAAGGAATCGCCACTAATAACAGGGCAGAAGTGTATTCTATGTATCAGGGCATCCAACTAGTCAAGCAAAGGAAAATCTCAAGTTTTAATATAACTGGCGATTCAAAAAATCTCATCCGAATTTCCATTTGAAACTCCATGCCAAAGGACATTCGATTAAATAAAATTATGGATCAAATCAGACTCTCTCTCAAAAACCTCCAAGTGAACTACTATCACGTGGTTAGGTAGCACAATTATGCCGTAGATGAAATGGCCAATTTGGCAATTGGCNCCACTAATAACAGGGCAGAAGTGTATTCTATGTATCAGGGCATCCAACTAGTCAAGCAAAGGAAAATCTCAAGTTTTAATATAACTGGCGATTCAAAAAATCTCATCTGAATTTCCATTTGAAACTCCATGCCAAAGGACATTCGATTAAATAAAATTATGGATCAAATCAGACTCTCTCTCAAAAACCTCCAAGTGAACTACTATCACGTGGTTAGGTAGCACAATTATGCCGTAGATGAAATGGCCAATTTGGCAATTGGCAAGGCCCAAGGTTTCATGAGGGCTGGTGGCATCGAGCTCCTTATCCCCCCCCCCCATAATGTGTATGCACCCTAAGTCTAATCCCTTCCTCAACGGCCTAAGGAAAATTCTTTGGCATTCTTAGCACCCCACACACGCTAATTCAGTGAGAACGTGTGGCAAAGGACAATGCTACCTATTCAGGCATGCACAACATCTCGAGTTTATTAAGCACGCAGACGTAGGGATCGTTAATTCATTGAGGAGATCTCGACTTTGTGTGAAGTCTGGTAACCTGTACCATTACAGGTGCATAGAAATGGATCTGGGCCCTTTAGTTACAACCCCAAATCGTGGAAATGCATGGTTGGTGCAGTGGGAGATGGTAATTCGAGTTGCAGTCGTAAGCCTGAGCATGGAGCAAGCGAACAGACATGAGCGAAACTGAATCTCCCCTCTCCAGGTTCATTATGGTTTTAATATTGGATATTATCGACATAGTACACCAGGTATTGTCATGACAAGAAGGAAAGGTGGCATAAATGTTAAATCGGGAAATAATTGCTTCACATTGATCCATTCTTCGTCGATTTGGTCTGGTAAATCACCTCAAAGCAGCATCACAATTTTCAGAGTTTCCTGTGCTCTTAGAACAAATCTTCCTCATGGGACAACCTCTGGCCCCAGCCACTTTCGAAGGCCTTCATTTCCGCCTCCCTATCCCTTGTCCCTTTCAATTTGTGAGAACGCGAAGACAACATTGGCGCGTAGAATTGAATCTTAAGCGCCAACACGAGGAAAGGCATGTGAAATGGACTTCAACGATTCAAAAAATCAATAGAGGATGCTTATCCACCTATGTGCACTCAATTCAACTGTTTCCTTCGCTTTGGACACTGTGGCCCAGCATCGAACCATAATTGGGCATCTCCATGATGAAGTTGACGCCCTCAAAAGTTAGAATGAATATCTAGAGCGGAGACTGGAGTAGAACGAGAGAGTCAGAGATCAACAAACATCTACAGACAATGTTTGCATTGCCTCATCAGCATCAGTGGCTTCAACCCCGGACCTGAACGACCCGTTGGATGAAGAACAAAGCAACTAGACTTCGTCTCTTCAGAATGGAACTGGTAGTAGTCACAATTATTAGATAATAATACATGTTTTCCCTATGTATTTGTATCTCTGGTATATATTATTGTCTATATACAGTCCATAATTGCAGTAATGTTATATTTTGGAACAAGCACAAGACAATCCTAGAGTTTTGTTGGGAATCAAGCTTAGTTCAACCTTTTTTGAAAAGATATGTAATTATGAATTTCTCTTTTGTATCTCAGTGGTCTCGACCACACCTTTATAATCGAAAAAATTACCAGTTTATGTAAAAAAAAATATTCTTCCTTCTCTTTTCTTGGATGGGGATCAGGGTGTTCACTATTGAAGTGATGGATGTTGTTATTTATAGGGGAGATCCCACACCACATGTTGAGGTGTTGAATCAATGTCAAGAGGGTGATATCATAGTTAGTTAAGGTGAAACAAAGGTTAATTTAGGCAGTTGATTTGAAGGATTTTGTCGTAGGGTTAGATTTTTCGTTCTGCTTAAGCATCCCATATCACTCAAGAAGCCTAGTCGCCACTAATATGTCCTTGCTAGTTGGCATGGCCATCAATTGCAAGTATCACCCAGACTACAACTAACCAACATATCCTAATCGAACCCAAATCGGGCACCTTAAGTGTGCATAATGTTGAAGTGCATGTTTTTCCATAGGCAATACTACATCATCGCCACCCAACCATGGGCTTCCTTCTAGTACCTTCATTGAGCTTTCCCACTTAATCAATTGACTACCCAATGTAGGATCATGTTGTCATCCATCTAAGCCAACCTGTGATAGTCCTCTAAAGGTCGTGTACCTAGTGGCAACAAGCATTCACATATATTTGGTACACTCATCAAGGATGTTGCATTGCCATGAATAACACAAAGTCCACCACATTGCCAAATCACATCGTCCTCCGTCAACTTGCATTTCAATGCCTCATCGGTCATCCACTCCTACTAGGATAGACTTCCTTGGTCCTCCTAGTTCACAACAAACTATTACACCATCCTATCCATCTTATGAAACACCATGAGTCAGTCACCAAGGCTTCCAAACATATAGACTCACCACGCACCCTTGGCCAAGTTTTCCCTGCATGCCCTCTATCATGCCATTAAAAGTGGCACCTCAAGTAGGCTCCTTGCATTATTTTCTACATGAATTATTGACATCCTCATCAGCTTGGCTCCATCATCCCCTCATATGAAAGGGGTGTTGGTGAGTGGAGAGACACTTTTGCAATTGCCACATTCGAGCGTGGCTCTGATACCATTTGTCACAAGACTAGACTTTTCATTCTAATTGTGTGTCCCACACCACTCAAGAAGCCTAGTTGTTGCATGGCATTGGTGTGACCTTGTTAGTTGGGCATAACCATCAACTAGAAGTATCACCCAAAATAAACCAACATGTCCTGACTAAACCCAAGCCATGCACCTTAGAGTGTGTGGAATGTCAAAGTGCTTGTTTCCATAGGCGGTATTGCATCATCGCCACCCAACCATAGGTGACCTTTTATCACCTCACCCAAGCTAGTCACACTTGAACTATCGACTACCTAGTGTGGGACTATGTTGTCATCCATTTAGCCTAACCCATGACATTCCTTCGAATATCATGTACCTAGTGGTAACAAGCATTCACATACCTTCAGTACACTCATCAACAATGTTGCCTTGCCATGGATAACACACTATCGACCACATTGCTAAATGACATTGTCCTCCATCAATCTTGCATTGCAATGCATCGTTGATCGGTTTCCCTTCCTAGGCTAGACATCCTTGGTCCTCCTAGTCTACACCAAACTAATACATCATCATAATTGTCTCAGGAATCACTGTGAGTTGGTCATCAAGGACACCGAACATATAGACTCACCACACACCCTTGGCCAAGTTTTCCCACCTCACCCTTCGTCGTGTCACTATAATGGCACCTCAAGTAAGGTCCTCACATGTTTGTACTACGCCCATCATTAATGGGATTCTCCCGTTAACACTACCATTCACCGTGATGAAACACAAAGCAGAATATGAAGATGAGGCAATCTGTCAGGGCAATTCTATAGAGCACTAGATAATTCTAAAGGTTGGTTTTTGCTCGTAGTGTTGGTGGTTAGACGAGATCCTCCCTCTAATGGTTCAAGCTTTGTCCATTGACATGGATCATAGTGCTTGCGGGTCAATTTAGGGGGGGGAATAAGAGGGGCATATTGCCTAGAGGAAGGTTGCAAGTAGAGCAGTGACCTCATTCTCGCAAGAAGAGGACAAGGGATGTGATGGATATTGTTGTTGCTTACTAATCCAAGCATTATGAAGTTGTCCAAAAAGAGGTACAAGAAATGGAAGATAGGATCGAGTTGAATATGGATAGAACCACAAGTGACGAGGTCAATGTTGGTTTCTCTAAGAGCAAGGAATCAAAGTACCCCATGACTATAGACCTTTATTGGCACATGAAGGAACTACTTACACGTGGAATCGAGAGTAGACTAAGAGGAGGGTGTTGGGAGGAGGACACGATTCTTCAAAGGGTAGCCCAATCAAACCCCAAGTATGATGCCCCTATCAATATTATATAGGGGAGTTTAATTAGCAGAATAGGGGACTAATGCAAAGGAACCAAGGGAAGCACTAGGTTAGGAAAGTTGATGCAGTGGAGCTAAAAGCAAGATACCAAATTAGGTAGAGGAGGAACCAAGGGAAACACTAGGTTAGGAAAGTTGATGCAGTGGAGCTAAAGGCAATAGACCAAATTATGTAGAGGGAAGAGGCACCTTAGGCACTCCTATTGCAATAGGCTTTGACTTGGAGGATTGACTCCCAAATCATATACTTTATGGTGCACTTGGCTCTCTTTGTTTCTACAAATTGCTTAAGTTGTAGCCTCTTTGAGGAAATGCTTAGAGTTAGAAAAAGCAATCTCACTTTTTGTTTAGAGTGCATTATATATCTACCATATAAGCTTTTAGACAAAGCAAGAGGTTTACTCATTATAAAAAGGCATATATTTTTTTTTGATATCTACGTGGCAAACTCTCCTCAACACAACCTAATACCTAACAATGTGTAATGTTCATGTCAATGTAAATAGATACTAATCTATCTTACAATAAATATATATTCTCCCTCCTCTCTTTAAAATATATCATCACTTATTTATTTCTGGTAAGGATTGTGTTTTTCTAGCAAGAAAGACTCAGTTGCTTGGATTGTGTTTCATTGAGGATTTTTAACTACAACTTAAAAAGTGTAGATGCAGAGTGTCTTGATAATTGAATTTGACTAGTTTTGATAAACTCTTATCAATCTTATCACTAGACTACATGGATAAATGGTATACATGTTTTTTGTTTTGTTTTGTTATTTTTTGTCTGGAGGAATCGACAACTAGTTGGGAACGTACTCACGTTACACGTCGTCGTGTTATCCAACTGCCACCACTATAACCTCCAGGTGTGCCCACGATGCCCCATACATTACATACAAGATAAGTCGAGGGGATTTGAACTTGAAACTTCATGGAGCTTCATATCACGACACTTGCCAATCGAGTTGCCCCCCCTCCCGGGGGGGGGGCAAATGGTATACATGTTTTAGTCATCAAAATAGAACTAGAATTCAATGCGCTCCTTGAGATTTGAGAGGAATGAGGGTTTTGATTTTTATTAGCCAAGCGAGAAACAAAGATTTCTTATTTGCCACACCAATACACAAAAGCATGAAACCAACTTCATTCAATGCATGAACGCAAACTAATGCCATTACACTTAAGCAAAATAGGGGACCACCATTCCAATCTCAAAGAATCCCACTGTGCAAGTTGTTGTATATAGTTCATCCCTTCTCAACTACAAGATTCCTTGACTAACTTTAGTAACTCAAAATTTGTTCTTAGAAGGTATTACCATCTACATAAAGGGTTCAATCCCACCCAACGAATTATTGTTTAACTTGTCTCATCTCAACCATAAAACCAAGACCAACATTTATGACTCAAAAACAAATATTAAAATGTCTTACCATCTACACAAAGAGTTCAACCCATATCTTCAAGTTATTGTTTGGCTCATTACATATCAACCATAAGACCAAGACCATTTCCTAAAAGATCTTACCATCTACGTAAAAGGTTGAGCCTCGCATATGTGTGTTGTCGCTTAACTCATGTTTCAAAGGTGTTGAAAAAAGCGTAAATCGTTATGGGAAACCATTTAATATAAGTTCACACATGTTCATAAAATAATTAGCATGGCCCTTGCGCAAGGATGACATGCACAAATCGAGAAATGATCCAAATTTTTACTTTGTTCACCTTTTAAAAAGTTCGAAACGTGCATCTCAAGTATGTGGTTCCCGAAGCAACGACAGCCGAGAAGGAGTCGAGGCCTGCAACTAGGAGATTTGTGTTTCCTAGTTTTGGTGGGGATTTAGTGTACTGGAGTTTCGAGCTAGGGTTTTCTCGGTAGTTGTGTTTTTTTTTCAAGGTTCTCTTACTGGGAAGAAGCCAAGTCTTGATACCTGGTTTTTTATATACAACTCGTTTTTAGCGGGGAAACAGAGTAGTTTTTTGGTGTTTTCGGTAGTGTGTGGTGTTCCTTTGGTTTTGTAAAAGATTTACATATATCCTTTTTAGCAGTGGGTCAACGATGGCGCTTATTAATTAGCGATGAGGGATGACGGTCCACTAAGTTTTCTTCAGAGTTAAGAGGTCCCATCCTCACTTACTCTAGCTGGCCTTAATAATCTTTCCACGCAAACTACACAGAGAATTCCTTAAAGACTTTGGCTGGGCACCCAAGGCGTTTTAAAAGAATTATTTATTGTTATTTTTGGTAATTGTTATGCTTCAGACGACATTTGAGGGGACGAGGTTAGTGGAGCCCAGGTGGCTAGCTAATGGTGTATATTCAGACTGCAGGTTTGGAGGAGGATGTCAATGCACTAATGGGTGCAGCTGACGAGGCCCTCTGGAAGAGGATCGGTCTTTTCGCCACAATAGACACCTTGGGTGCATGTACAACATCATTAACTACCTATTCATTTGACTTGACATCATTGTTGGACACACCGACTACACTGAGAGGGGGGGCGAACAGTGTAGAGCTCTTTTTCCCAAAACTTCCCCTTCACAAAACTCATAAGTTAGCAATCACAATTTACTCATTACTTATTGCTGTCATTTATAATCAGTTACATATGAACATATATCAGCAATATATCATCAACAAGTCATCACCACAAGGAACACAAAGAACACAAGATGTATGCACAATTTTCTTTTTATTACGAACTACAATCCTTGGGTTATGAACAATAACTGAATAGAGTACAACTTTATAAGAGCACCAGCTCTATAATGAAAGACTCGGCTTACACACTCAACACCAACTGAGATGAGGCAACAATCCTCAACAAATATCAATCTATCAACAGGTATGCGACCTGTCGGTAGTGCAGCACGTGTATGTAGGCACCCTACCAGTAGTACAACTCGCGTATGTACGCGACCAGTCTGTACTACAGCCTGCGTATCACTTCTGAGCAATTAGCGTTTTCTCTTCAAGCTAAACTTAGATCCTCTGCAACCTTCAATCATATTCTCTTCTATCTTTCACTATCTAGTCTGACCCATAACCAGTCACAACACATCCAAGCTCTCCAACAACTAACTCATGCTTCTCAACCATACAATATGAATGCTACTCATCATGTATAAGCAACCAGTATACTATAGTAATCATATCAATACTGAATCATAAGAGTGTTTCTCACTCCATCAACCAACACAAACCACATCACAACAGCCATACCAAGAATGCCTTAAGCATTCACTACACAACAAACAAGAAAACATCAAGACAACAATGTAACCATAGCAGAGTCTCAGTGGCAGATCTGAGCCCATAGAATGTAGATCTGGAACTTGCTCCAGTCTTCAAGATCCTGTCATCATCTCAACCACAAGTCTTCATTACTTCATCCAATGTACGCGCCCTATCCTCATTCAACCCGCGTATGTACACGCCCTGGCTCACTACATCTCGTGTATACCTCGGAAACTAGGGTCTCTGAACTTTCGAGACTTTTTTTGTCACGATCTCAGATTTGTCGAAACTTTGATGTGTTCATGAGATCCTCCAGATCTCCTCTCTCTCATAATAGATCTTTAATACATGCTCAAGAGATTCACACAAGAGATACACACAAGATCTATTTCACAAGAGACCCTTGCCTCTTATTTATACTCTCAAAGTAGCTTCCTTGGAAGCATCTTCTAGGTCACTTAAACCACTTCTAGGTCACTTAACCCATTTCTAGGTCACTTAACCTATTTTAAGGTTAACCACTTTCCATAATTAGAAAGTTCTCCATTTCTTTATCATTTAAATATTCCTCCTCGACTCTGTCACTTTTCTTTGCCATTAAATAATAATTTATTATTTTCAAGCACTTTGACTTCTTTGACCTTTTCGGGCTTCAAGCCTACATATGAGGGTCCTTCATCTTCGTAGGGCCATAACTCTCAAACCATGAGGAGTTATGTGACGTTCCACATACCACTAGAAATGGTATGACAAGCAATATCCATCTAGCATAGTTTCACTAACAAATTCACTGATCTTCATCTCATTATTCCATAAACAAGCATGGGTTCTCCAACCATACTTCTAGGATAACTCAACCATAAAGCGTCTTCCCATGAGGGCTTTCACCATAAGGGGACCACTTTGGAGTTCATCCATTTTTGCACCTTATCAACCATGATAGGACAATAATGAGTCATCTTTACATCAAACCAACTATGCATCATATGTCAAAGAAACCACATCGATCCATCTTCGTCTTTGCATCATGTCAATGACATCACATGACTATGATTCCACTTGAAATCTATCCATTCTCATCAAGGACAATACATATTACATTTGAAATCAATCAATCAATCACTTGACATCAATCCATTGACATCAATTAATTAAACCTTTGGCATCAATGACAACACGATCGAACAATCACAACCCTGTTCACCCAGAAGAGGGATAGAAGGCGTTTCTCCTACAGCTACAGGGTACTTACCTGGTTTATCTGGTCATCGTCTGAGTGCGGAGAAGTCTTTGTCTGAGAGAGGTCAGGTAAATTTGGGAAGGGGCTCTGGCTATCCTTGCTCGCACGATAAGGTGAGGAAGGTTATAGAAATTTCTGGTGGTAGGCGTAGACAGTGGAAGGATAACAAGGTAAAAAAAAGGATGGTGTTGGGGTCAGACATCGGTCTTGAAGAGACCTATAGGTTAGGGTTGTACGGGCTATTAGGCAAGTTATCTTATCGTAACTTGTGCAAGTTTTCGCTCCCAGATTGGGTCGAGCAAAGTTGGTCACCTCTATTAGGTTACGTGCCAGAGGTGTTATTTCCAGCTTTATCTTCAAGTCGTCGGATGACTTGACACAACTGCTTGATAAACGTTGGGTGATTGAAGGCAACAACCTGATGTTGAAGAGTTGGCATGTAGCTTTTGACCTTGCGACAAAGTACTTTCAGCTTCACCATTTATGGGTTTTATTACCCGATTTGCCACTTCAACTCTAGAATGAGGGAGCCTTGAAGGAAATCGACAACGAACTGGGTAATTTTATTATGGTGGATGATCAGACTCTATCGGCCCCTTCTAGAAAGGTAGGGAAAATTCTTGTTGAAATTGATATCCATTGTGGGCTTCGAGAGCCTTTAGAAATCAAATGGAGGGGTTGGACGATACTTCAACGACCGGATTACCTCAGTATTCCTTTAAGGTGCAACCTCTGTAGAAGTACGGGACATTTGCAGAGAGACTGTAGTGGCTAGGTGGAGGAAGAGGTGTCAGAAGAGTCCTTGTTGTAGAGAGAGCCTCGAGAACCCTTGCTGGAGGCAGATTATTTTGAGCCAGGAGCACTTCAATACTCACCAAAGGATTTAAGGCAGGCGAAGCAGTTGGGAACACTTTCGGGTAAGTTCAAATTCTCTTGTCCTGCTCTTTTTTCTTCTTTATCATTGTGGGAACGAGATACACTGGATTCCTCAAGTTGGTTGGGAAGTTTTACCTCCAAGGTTTCCTATCCATATATGTCGGATAGGGTGTGTGCAGATCCACCATTAGTGTGCTAGATTTGTCGGGGGACACGGTTACACAGTCGTTTGTAATGCCCGGGGTAGAAGGTCATAATGGCCTTACCATTAGTCCTAGTGGTTCGAAACAACTTGACGATCTCAACCGGTTGTCTAGGACTCCGTCTGGTTAATCCAAACGTTAACCAGGATATATGGAACCAGATGAGGGTGACTCATCCCTTAGTGTCATTCTGGATTCTCTCGTTCCTTTTTTTCGAGAAACCAAATCTCCTACTCCTTTACCTGTCTTCCATGGAAGTTCAGTTTATGGGAAAAAAAGGTGTGGTGGGGAGGCTAGTACATCGAATTTGTGTGAAGAGGGGGCAGGGAAAGAGTATGCCTAGTCGAGGGGCCTGGGTATCGAATACTCTCCGGTTAAGACAAGGAGTGCTCGGAAAAAAGCGGAGGTTGTGACCTCCATGCCATCGATTTTAATTTCTTCTACCACTGAATGTGGGGCACTTAGAGGTATGAAAACCCTGGCAAGGGAGAAATAATGATTTTGCTCTCCCTAAATATTATAGGGATTGGGGGCACCCCGAAAGTGGCCTCTGTGCCTATAATGTTAGATAGAACTCACCCATATATTTTGTTCCTACAAGAAACTATGGTCCAGGAACATAAGACAAGAGCTTTAATGAATAGTTTCCAACCATCCTGGTTATCATGTGCGTTAACTCAGTTGGAAATTCATGTGATCTTTTGGCTACATGGGATCCAAACAAATTTGACCTGGTACCTTACCTTTCCTGTGGTGGTATTTTGTTGACAAGATTGTGTATTGAAAGCAAAAGGGAGATCACTCTTCTAAATATTTATGGTCCATGCTCGGAGAGGAAAAGGTTTTGGAACAAAGTGGCAGAGTGTGGTCTTTTATCACATAAAAATCTGGTTATTGTAGGTGACTTGAACTTTACCTTATTGATGGGTGAGGTCTGGGGGGGGTCGGCCCAAGCCGGTCCCTTGGCAGATTTTTTCAGATTATTTTTACAATCAAATAGGTTAGTTAATATTCAACCAGACAGGATTGTCCCTACCTGGCGAAATGGGAGGACATGTGGTGACTCCATCTCCAAGAGATTGGATTGGGTATTGTTATCTGGAGATCTTTTAGCAAGTGTGGGCCTCTACAGGTCCTGGTTGGAGTACCCTTTCGTCTTGGATCATGCACCTGTGTTATTACAGCTGGAGATTACACCACTCTTTAAGGTATATCCTTTCAAATTCAACTCTCAATGGCCGAGTGAAAAATAATTTAATTATATTGTTCATTCTGTCTGAAACAATAAAAAAAAATTAAAAGAAGAAGGGAAACAACAAAGGATGGTCTGGAAATTAAAAGAATTAAAGGCCCGAACAAAAATTTGGGTAAAGCAAAATAAACGTCGAGAATTGATCCTTCTTGAGAAGCTGGAGGATGAAATCGAAGCTACTCCTCAGAAAAGTACGGGAGGCAAGTAGTCACTCGTGGAGGAAAGGCACCTTACTAGCCTGGAACAAGAAAGAAACAAATACCTGAAGGCAATAGAGAAACTTTGGAGACAACATAGTAGGGTGATTTGGATTCATAGAGGCGACCAAAACACAATTTTTTTTCACCAATTTGCCAGTTATAGAAGAAACCACAAACATGTATGGGAGATTAAGGATGACACTGGGCAGACACATTCCGGTTAGGTGGAATTAAAAACAGAGGCTGCAAATTACTTCAAAAAGTTCTTCAAGGCACATGATCAATCCTCTGTAAATGAATAGGTCAGAGTTGCGGGCCTTTTCTCCCGATTGGTTAATGAGGAGGAAGTCAGAGTTCTAGAAATCCCTTGCAACTTGGGTGAATTAAAGGAGGTTTTAACACTGTTCAAAAAAGAGAAAAGCCCAGGGCCCGATGGGTGGACTGTCGAGTTTTTTATTCATTTCTTTGATCTAGTAGGGGGTGATCTATTAGAGATGGTAGAAGAATCAAGATCAAGAGGTGTAATAGTTGGTGGCCTAAACTCAACCTTCTTGGCCCTTATACCAAAATTTAATAAGCCAACTACTTTTGAAGATTTCAGGCCAATTTCCTTATGCAACCTCTATTATAAGTTAATCTCCAAAATTATTGCTAATAGGATCAAACCTTTTCTCTCCCGATCATTGTCTGAATAACAGTTGGGCTTCTTAAAAGGCAGACAAATGCAAGACGCCATGGGAACAACACAGGAATGCCTCCATAACATTAAATTAAAAAAATTGAAGACCCTAGTACTTAAGTTGGATCTGAAGAAAGCATACGATTGCATAAATTGGGATTTTCTAAGACTGATATTAATACAAGTTGGTTTTGGCATTCTGATGACCAATTGGATTATGAGCTGTGTTTGTTCCTCATCTTTTGTAGTTTTACTAAATGGGGAGGCTACAAATTTTTTCACAAGTGGCAGAGGTTTGCGCCAAGGGTGCCCTTTATCCCCTTTTCTTTTTATTCTGGTTATGGAGGGTCTTAATCTGCTTCTAAAGGAAAGCAAATGAGATGGGAAGCTGATGGGAGTGAAGGTGTCCATAATTATAAAAATACTTCACTTATTTTTGGTGGATGATGCCTTAATTATGACTAGAGCTACCCCGCAAGAATGGATGGAGGTTGATAGACTCATTAAAATTTTCTGTAAAGCGTCGGGTTTACAGGTGAATGCGTAAAAAACCATAGTTCTAAATGCTGGGTTATTGGAGGTGGATTTAAATCCTTTGAAGAATTTGCTCCCGTATAAATTTGCAGAACTATCAGTAGGGTTCAATTATCTTGGTTATTTTCTTAAAACATGCCTGCACAAAGTGGAAGACTGGAGTTGGTTACTTGCCAAAGTGGAAAAAAGAATAGGCCATTGGTGTAACAGGTGGTTGTCATTAGGTGGTCGGTACATTTTATTGAAATCGGTCCTAGCAATCCAACTAGTTTACTGGATGTCTTTGGCGACCATCCCCAACTCGGTCTTAAATAATTTAAGGAAAGTAATGTTTAGTTTTCTTTGGAATGGTAGTAGCGAAAATTATCATTATCATCTTTGCTGGTGGGAGACACTAACAAACCAAAGAACTGTGGCAGGTGGGGTTTCCGTAATATATTCCATTTCAATAAAGCACTGGCAACAAATACTCTTCGATGAGTGTTAACACGGGATGGTATCTGGAACAGAGTGATAAAAGATAAATATCTTCTATATGTCTCTGTCATTAATTGGCTCAGATCGACGACCTTTCAATCGTCAACAGTTTCATGAACTTGGAAAAGTCTCTTAAGATCTCTACATTTGCTCACAAACTAGCCAAGTTGGAGACCGGGTTCGGGTCACCATGTTCATATTGGCAGAGATAGAATTATGGGGTTGGGAGATAGATCCTATCTGTCACAAACTCTATTATCTTTCTTAAGACATAAAAAGATCACCTTACTCTTTCAGGTCGGGGGAACACTTTGTCAAGATTCCATTTCTGCTCATTGGATAAGGAGTAACGAGCTGGGAATCACAGGTGAATTGGCAGAGGAATGGGAACATTATCGCAAAGCTCTTATAGGGTCAGGGGATTTCCTACAGGACAGAGTTGATGAGTTGATGTGGACTGGGGGAGATAATCCTTGATTTCTCTCTGTMAAAAATGCTTATAATGCCTTAATGTCAACCCTTAGGATGCAGCTAGTTGGTGGGTGGAAGTTTAAATTATGAAAATGGGATTTACCATTAAAAATAAAACTCTTTATCTGGTTGGCAGCGGAAAATAAAATATTATCATGGAACAAMTTATAACAAAAAGGTTGGGAAGGACCTAGTCGCTCCCAACTATGTAAACAAGATTCAGAGAATATAAGCCATCTTTTCATCCATTATTCCTTCACAAAATTGGTGTGGGCCAAAATTCAAACTGGACAAAAGATTAAAATTTTTTGGGAAGGGAACAATCTGATCGACTGCTATACAAATTGGCTAGAGGAAAAGACTGTCCCATTTTCATTACCCGCTCTAATTTGCTGGAATATTTGGTTAGAGAGAAATTTAGTAATTTTCGAGAAGGGTTCTCCTTCTTTCCTTTCTGTGGTCACCAAGACACTTGGAACTCTAAAAAGGAATACTGGTCTTCAAAAATCCATTCCTTTATGATCTTGTTTGGTAACACAACGAACATACACTACAGTAGCATGTTTTGATGGAACAACACAAGCAGATGGANGGGGGGGGGTTATCAAAACTACAGACCTTTATGTTTACAGATGGATCGTTAACTATGGAGAAGGCACTAATACAAGGACATAATTACTAGGAGTATGGACAACTTTAACTCTAGCAACGTGTTTGGCAATAAATGAAATCCAGGTTCTGGGGGATTCAAAGGTTGTAATTGACTGGTTAAATGAAAAAGGAAGACTACAAGCATGCACAATAGAATGTTGGAAGCTCAGAATCAAGGACTTGATAAAAAAAATTCAAGAAATCAGTTTTGCTCACATCTTCCGGGATTCCAATAAGGAGACAGATATTTTATCAAAACAAGCTATTTAGGAACCAGAAGGAAGAATTACGTTTTTCAAGTGGGTTGATGGGATAAAATGTCCTAAGAGCTTCTTTAACCTATACTAGTGCAGAACTTAATTTTTCACTGTAATTACTTTTCCTACAACAGATGGCGACTTTTTCCTCTAGTATAGGAGTATTAAAGGAATTATAGGTAGGTTGTATCTCTATTAACATAGTATTTGTTATTTTTTTGGTATTTTATGACAACTTTTTGGTCCCTTAGGAATTGGCGAATTCAAAGAAATTTTTGAGCTCCTTTCTAGCTAGTTATCATAATTTTATAAAGACATGAAAATGTAAACAAATTATTATCTAATATAATTGACTTAATTTTCTATTGAAAAAAAAAATAATTCCAAACAATTGGATCCACTTTGAAGTATATATCATTAAATGTAAATATATTTTAATTCTATGTATTTGCATAGGAGTAATTTTTATTTATTTAATTATTTATTTGTTATTATAAATAAAAATAGAAGTGAACAATTTACGTTATTTTGTATGTTTTTTATTTGATTTAAAATAGAAAAGTTTTAAAGAAAATGTCATACCTTATATTTTATATTTAAAAGTGTTGACAAAGGTGTAAATCGTTGTGGGTAACTATTTAATATAAGTTCACACATGCTTATGTTCCGTGAGACAGCGTGGTTGGTATTGACAAGTACCTTTCTCCAAGTGTTGGGAGGAGGTCTTGAGGTCAAATCCGGCTGGGTCTCCAAAAAAAAAAAAGTTCACACATGCTTATAAAATAATTCCAAGTAGTTGGATGCACTCAACGATATATTATTAAATGTAATGTATTGTAGTTCGATGTATTTGTATTTTTTTATTTTAAAACAAATAATTTTTATTTATTTATTTGTTATTATAAATAAAGTTATTAAATGTAGATGTATTCTAATTCCATGTAACATTTGTATTTGCATGTTTTATTTATAGAACAAATAATTTTTATTTATTTATTTATTATTATAAATAAAAATAGTAGTGAAAAATTTAAGTCAATTTCTATGTTTTTTATTTGATTTAAAGGGAAGAAGTTTTAAAGAAAAATTCATACATTATACTTTACATTTAAAAGTGTTGACAAATGTGTAAATGGTTGGAGGCAAYCATTTAATATAAGTTCACACATGTTCATAAAATAATTCCAAGGAGTTGGATGCACATTGAAGGATCTATCATTATAGGTAGATGTATTCTAATTCCAGGTATTTGCATTTTTCATTTTTAGTAATTATTTATTTATTTATTTRTTATTTTAAATAAAAAATAATAATAATAAATTTACTTCACATGTATGTTTTTTTTATTAARTTTAAAGTGAAAAGTTTTAAAGAAAAATTCATACATTATATTTTATATTTAAAAACATCATAATTCAAAATATATAATGTATTGTAATATTTATTAAGTTTAAAGTGAAGAAGTTTTCAAGAAAAATTCATACATTATATTTTATATTTAAAAACATCATAATTCAAAGTATATATTATATAATGTATTGTAATATTTATTAGGTTTAAAGTGAAGAAGTTTTCAAGAAAAATTCATACATTATATTTTATATTTAAAAACATCATAATTCAAAGTATATAATGTATTATAATATTTTATTTACAAGTATTATGAGTTCACTATAATATATTATTTTTTTTATTTTTTAAAATGTAAAAAAAAAATATTGTTTTCATATAGTTGTTATGTATAATAGTTGACCATTGATAGAATCCTTTTTAGGGGTGTAACGAGGGTAGAAGAGTCATTAAAGTTAATAATAATTTAGTTATAGTGGTTATTTAATGAAAGGTGGATATGATTTACTATATTTGTTATTGTTAAATAAAGTTTATTAAGTAATTAACATTTAATAAATATAATGTAACCTCGTTAAATAAGGTCCATTAGGTAGTTATCATTTGGTTATGATTAGGGTTTTCTAATTAGTTACAAATAAAGATGAAACCCTCCTTATGGATCGTGTATTGGAAAATTATTGTATTCTAGCGTAACTCACTAGGAGTTCACCTATCACAGGCTTGGCGAGCCTACGTTCTGGCGATGGAATCACCCGATGCTCCTAGTCACTGTGTGGCACCGCAATCGTTCGTTTGAGAACAAAGCTACACTAAACTACTTAATCCAGACTACACCTTACTTCATTACATCTTCGTTTATTATTTAAAAGTGTTGACAAATGTGTAAATGGTTGGAGGCAACCATTTAATATAAGTTCACACATGTTCATAAAATAATTCCAAGGAGTTGGATGTACATTGAAGGATCTATCATTATAGGTAGATGTATTCTAATTCCAATATTTGCATTTTTCATTTTTAGTAATTATTTATTTATTTATTTGTTATTTAAAAAAAAATAATAATAATAAATTTACCTCAAATGTATGTTTATGTTTTTTTTATTAAGTTTAAAGTGAAAAGTTTTAAAGAAAAATTCATACATTATATTTTATATTTAAAAACATCATAATTC
>JASDQU010099925.1:474195-502104 GCA_032191745.1 Picea mariana
ATATTGTTTTCATATAGTTATGTATAATAGTTGACCATTGATAGAATCCTTTTTAGGGGTATAACGAGGGTAGAAGAGTCATTAAAGTTAATAATAATTTAGTTATAATGGTCATTTAATGAAAGGTGGATATGATTTACTATATTTGTTATTGTTAAATAAAGTTTACTAAGTAATTAACATTTAATAAATATAATGTAACCTCGTTAAATAAGGTCCACTAGGTAGTTATCATTTGGTTATGATTAGGGTTTTCTAATTAGCTACAAATAAAGATGAAACCCTCCTTATGGATCGTGTATTGGAAAATTATTGTATTCTAGCTTAACTCACTAGGAGTTCACCTATCACAGGCTTGGCGAGCCTACGTTCGGGCGATGGAATCACCCGATGCTCCTAGTCACTGTGTGGCACCGCAATCGTTCGTTTGAGAACAAAGCTACACTAAACTACTTAATCCAGACTACACCTTACTTCATTACATTTTCGTTTATTACTTATGTTATGTCTGTGTTATCTTATACTTAGTTGTGAAAGTAAAAGAAACCATTCATGCAAAGCAATAAGACGAAATGTACAAGTGGGCGACCAAACCGCCCTATCACCCATTTATTTATACTCTTCCAAAGAACCGAGCTGCAACTCTTGTTACAACAAAAGAATAAACATAGAGTGCATGGTTGAACAATACTTGTCCTCTTCCCAGTTCTGCTTCCTAACTCGTCATCGTCGTAGACCTGTCGTCGTGTCGAATGCATCTGCTCACTTGCCCATCTTCTGTTCGCAACCTTCGCTACTACTTTGCGATCGTCCCTACCTCTTGCCAAGTCTGTGCGCGCTTCATGTGCTTGCACTTGAATCTTGGTTAGACTCCATCGCAAAGCGCCCATACGTCACCACCAAGACTTCCGTGGAACTTCCACTGCATGAGCACCCTTCTTTGCCTTGACCGTCTTCGGTGGTCTTGCCAGACCTGCAGAGCACCCATCGCAAGTTCCTTCCACAGCCTCAAATTCGNGGTGGTCTTGCTAGACCTGCAGATCACCCATCGCAAGTTCCTTCCACAGCCTCAAATTCGATGCGACCCGCGACACTCTTCCATCTTCGCAAACTTTCACCCATCCTTGGCTCCCTTTGTCTAGATGAGCTCGTCGAACCTGCCTCAGTACATCCTTCGCCAAGGCAGCACAAGTTACCCTCCAGGGTCTACTTGGCTCCTTGGGGAGGGACCTCGGCCTCCTTCCTTGGTCACTGCCTCAGAACTCTAATCTACGATTATAAGAGATGTCACCTACCTTCCTTGGATGATTTTCCAATGCCTTGCTCACTTGGTTATATAGGTGCGCGCCCTTGCTAGGAAACACACCCATCCCAACCGATGTGCCCCTTCATTCGCAAGCCAATGCACACTTTTCATCATTTATCCACTTTCGCAACTTGAGTCGACTCTTAAATGGGCGCGCGCCCCGTGTCTCGTGCGCGCTCGAACCTAGCCGATGCCACTCTTCGGTTAAAGGCGCCCAACTTGTGCCTTCATTCATTTCCTTACCCAATCGCATCACAAGGCATCTGTCGCACATTTTGTGTGTTCATATTTGCTTGGCCAACCTATCTCACCAATGGGGTGCTCAAAGCTCCCATGGGCGCCCATCCTTGGTTTTGCACTCGTCAAGCAATCTCTTGTGCATTTTGTTGGGTGTGCATGCCTTTATCGCACCCAACTTCACCAACCGTTCGTTTCTTTGGTCAAGTCACCACTTAACCTCCATCGCAAGTCATCTCAATGAAGTCGTACTTGGCATCGCAAAACGCGTTCAAGTACCCCAACTTAACTGAGTGTCTGTTGACTCACTCATTTCACATATCTTGGCTCGTGGAGGCAACATGCGTGCCCAGGTCAAGTCCTAGGTCATGACATCACCCCTCTAAGAGGTAAGTGAACACAAGTTGATCCTTCCATAAAAGAATCGATATGTTTTTTTTTTCAAAATTATAATGGATAACTTCACATTAGAATGAGTTGCAACTGAAATACACAACATTGTAATACAGACAAAGTAGGAGCTGGCCACAACCCATTGGCAAAATTAAAATGTCCTTGTCAGCTACCTATCCAAACTCTAAACTGAAAAACATGGCAAGTATACTCCTAGACCAACTAACACAGTAACAACACAACCCAATAAAATAATACAAAATTAAAGGACTTAGAAAGTTGGCCCATGAAGGGCATCTTTTGTAACCCAGGTCCCCTTCATGAACTCTTCATAGAGCATGTCTATTTTTTTATTGGCCCACGGGATAAGTTCCTTGTGTTGTAGGCACTAGTTTCAGTTTGGTAGAGCGTTGAACCTCCATGCTTTCATCCATAGTACTCGATGAGCCATGGGTGTACGATTTCCCATTCGAAACAAAAATAGAATGAGAAGGGGACTAAATTATCTCACAAGGGAGGTTGAGATAACCATAAATACTTGACACCAACATTATTATTGACCCTAATTTCAAATCCAACTCTAGGTAATTTCTCCTTTGTAATGTACCCAACCACCCCTATAACACTTTTGAGGCGGTGGGGTACTTCAAAATTCCTTCCATCAACTTAAAATTTTGCTTTGGTTCCTTTTTGTCACATGCCCAACCCTCTAGCTAGGCTAAAATCCACATTACATAGCTTTTATAACATATTTCTTTACCGACCTACTATTTATGAATGTTTGCATGCAAATATGACTAGTAGGCTTATGCAAATATAAGTAATCATTTAATTATCAATAACACCATGAATACAGATTCCATCCTAAACATGCAACACAACAGTCAATTAATAACATTAGTAACATTGAATTACCATAATTACAATAAATCATGAACACTTATCTTTATGGAAATAATTCAACGACTGGCTGCAGGTGAAGAACATTCCACCCAACCATAGTCTCACAGTTGCAGTTAATCTCTTTGCAACAAACCACCCTCGAGCTAAGGCTATGAGTCCATGAGGACGAAGTCACTTATGGACGACTTTATTCCTCTCACACAACCCATTTTTCCCATAACTCACAAGCCGTAAAATCTCACATTAATTTCAATTCAACATCTCTCTTTCCCCTTCAACCTACTCAACCCAAGGAACGGGATCCCCTTATCTGCCACATAGTCCCTCGGGCTATCCTACTTCCCTCCAGGACTCCAACATAGGTTGTCCAAGAAACCTATCTACCAAGAATTCCAAGAATTCTCAATTGTAATTAGTTTACTCAATTATATTAATTTATTGTGCACGTGGCACAATTTTCCCATAGATTTCATAAAATACATACTCAATATTTTGTTACAGTCATAGTATGCCAACATAGGTCTCAGACAATCTCCAGGAATAATGATGATCAACTTCCTTGCATAACCAAAAGTAAGAGGTTATATTTGCATGCCAATATTTAACCACATGTCTTCCTAAGAAGCCCATGTATCTCACTTGACAACTAATCCCAAGGTTGATATGAATTAGGTTAATATGAGGTAAGTGACTCAGTCTTAGAATAAATTATTATTATTTTGCTTTGGTTCCCTTTAAGCCCCATATCCCCCTTTCTTTCCTCTCTCGTGGAATCATAGCTCCCAGATTTTTGTCCTTCTCCATCTATAGTTTGCGATGTATTTTATTATCAATGTACAATATTTGCATATTACATTATTTGGCTCTTGGTCATTCAACACACACACACACACACACACACACACACACACACACACACACACAGATTGCTAATATGGGGATCAAAATTGGGGTGTTACATTCCCCTCCCCCTAAATTTTGCATCATCCTTGGTGCACATCACCATACATATATACAATAATTTTTACATCAAAATAGATGTGGGTATGCCTCCCGCATTGCATCCTCCAGTTCCCATGTCACTTCTTTAGGGATATGGAGGTTCCGTTGGACCTTTACTTGCACTATGGCTCTGTTTTGGAGCACTGCAACCTTCCTATCCAATATACATATTGGTTGCACCTGGAAATCTCCTTCTAGCTCCACCCGAGTCAAAGTCCAATCAATGACATGGGTAGGATCATGCACACAATTTTTAAATAATGACACATGAAATACATTATGCACTTTCATGGAAAAACACAATGCAAACATTATGCAATTGGTCTTATTCTATCCAATATCTCAAATGGACCATAGAATCTTGTTGCTAGCTTGGTGCTACTTTCCAACTTCAATGAACTCTTCTTTGGATTTACTTTCAAAAATACATGGACACCCACTTTAAATCCCCTTGGTGTCTACTTTATTTGCATAACTATTTTGTTTATCTCATGTTGCCTTTAAATTATGCTTAATTTTGACCATTTTCTCTTCCATTTCCTTGAGAAACTATAGCCCAAGTACTACTTTGAATGTTGGATTGTCCTAATTTATTGGAGTAATGTATTTTATGCCATATAAAGCTTCAACGTGGCTCATTTTTAATGGAGCTTGATACCCCTTGCTGTAAGCAAATTTCATTAAATTCAAGCAGTCCTTCCATTTGGATGGCTTATCCATCACATACATTCTTAACATGTCTTCAATCACTTGGCAACTCTCTCTATTTGCCCATCTATTTATGGATGGTAGGTTTTGCTAAAATTCAAGTTTGTACCAAAACCCTTGAACAATCCCTTCCAAAAGTTGGAAGTGAATTTGGATCTATGTCTTAAACAATTGCCTTAGGCACTCCATGTAATTGGGCAATCTATTTCATATAAATTTCTGCGATATCAATTGCCTTATGACTTAGTTTAACTGGAATAAAGTGAGCAACTTTTGTTAATTTATCCACCAATATCATTATGGAGTCATGTTGCCTTGTTGTTCTTGGAAACTTAGTTATAAAATCAATGATTACCACTTTCCATTTCCACTCTGGAACTGGCAATGGTTGTAGCAAGCTTGTTAGTTGTCTATGTTCAACCTTTACTGTCCGAGATTTATACATACACTTGGTTGTATAATCAACATCCTTTTTCATTCATGGCCAAAAGTATTGGCTTCTTACTATTGCAATTGTCTTTTGGTATCTACGATGTCCAATACATAGAACACTATTCATTTCTTTTAATACAAGCTTCCTTGATTCATGAGAATTAGGAACATACACTCTATTTTTATTCATAAGAATTCCATCCTCTTTCAACTTATACTCTTCATAGTTTTGTTATACATTTTCTTACTATAATCTTTCTTTTAACTGTAGGTAATGTCCATTTGAAATAACAACTTCTAAAATTTTGTTTTTCAAATCTAATTGGCACATGTTAATGTATGTAGCATGCATTTCATGTATCCTTCCACTGAGTGCATCAACAACCTTGTTATCTTTTCTATGTCTTTTCCTCTGATATCCTTACTATCAAAGTCATATTCACTCTGAAGTTTTAGCCATCTTGTTTTCCTGGCATTTAAAGTTTGATGTTCAAATAAATATTTCAGACCACCATGGTTTGTCCTTGACTCAAATTTCCTCCCCATTAAGTAATGGCTCCACATTTTCAATGCATGCACTATGGCAACAAGCTCCAAGTCATGTGTGTCATAATTCTTCTCATGCTCTTTGAGCTTTATGGAATCATAACAAATCATGTGTCCATTATGAGTAAGGACTCCACCATGTCCCTCCTTGCATGCTTATGTACACACCAAAAAATCTTGATTTGGATCAACAATCTTCAAATTTTTGCACTAGTAAGTAATTCCTTTAACAACTGGAAACTCTCTTCACATTTTGGTGTCCATTCAAAGTTAACTCCATTCTTCTTTAAGGATGTAATGGGATGAACAATTTTGAAGAATTCTTGTATGAATCTCTTGTAGTATCTAGCAAGCCCCATGAATGACCTTACCTCTGTAATGTTCTTAGTTGTTGGCCATCCTCTAATAGCTTCAATCTTCTATAGATCTACTATTATCCCTTCCTATGAATTTATGCGTCCTAAGTAATGGATTTTCCTCTAATTAAAAGAACACTTGCTTAACTTAACATACAATTGATGCTCTCTTAGCACTTGCAATAACGACCTAAAGTGTTGTTCATGCTCCTCCTCCAACTTGGAATAAATAAGAATGTCATCGAGGAAAACAATGACAAACTTATCCAAGTAATTTTTAAATATACCATTCATTAAACACTTGAAGGTAGTTGGTGCATTTGTTAGTCCAAATGGCACGACTACAAGTTCATAATGGCCATACATGGTTATGAAAGTTGTCTTGTAGATGTTTTCTTCCTTTATCCTTACCTGATGGTAGCATGATCTCAAATCTATCTTCAAGAATATCCTTGCTCCTCTTTGCTTATCAAACAAGTCATCAATTATGGTTAGAGGATATTTATTCCATGCGACAACTTTGTTCAGTTGTCTAAAATCAATGCACAGCCTCAAGGTCCCATCTTTCTTCTTTACAAACAATATTGGTGCTCCCCAGGGTGAGACACTTGGGTGTATATGCGCCTTCTTTAACAATTCTTCTAATTGCATCTACAACTCCTTTAATTCTGGTGTACCCATTCTATAAGGGGTCTTTGATATTGGGGTAGTTCTAGACATTAAATCAATAGAGAAATCTATATCTTTTGTTTTATGGTAAACCCGATAATTCCTCAAACACATATGTAAACTCCTGCAATACTAGAAATTCTTCAAGACCTTGACTTTTTCACTTGGTTGATTCCTCCACATGAGCTGCATGTTATCCTATGACACCCTATACAATCATAAAGTCGTACACTACCTTTGTATATTTCACATTATGAGATATTGTTTTTATCCTAAGTGTGTTCTAGATCCTACTTTTCCTCCTCCTTGTCTTATCTCTTGATGAGGTGTCAATGTGAGAGCACATCAAGTTTAAGAGGTGGTGTCATTCATGTATTATATATTTGTATCATTGGAATGAATAATATGGATTGGTGGAATATGGCTTGAGGCCTTTTCCACCAATTTGATGTTCTGGTCTTGGTTCTTGTTCTATTTCTTAACATGGTATCGAAGCGGCCATACAACGAAGAGATCACCTCAACCTTCTTCCTCCACATGAACATATGATTTAAGAGGGTTGAAGCGATGTCTCAAAGACCCATGAATTCCACTACTAGATGTTTTGCAAAGAGTAATCGAGAGAAAACTCAACCGTTAGATCGAGGTACAGGTGGAGGAAAGGGTAAAAAATCAGAATTGTCAGATCGAACTAATCATTGTCGGCTGTTGATTGAAGTCAAGCATGGGATAGCGTAATCTTTGGAACTTCGCCACTTTGACGATTATTGGAGACAAGGCAGAGGCACGAAATCGTGAAGTCGCAAAATCATGAAATCCTTCTAGTCGTCCGATCTGATAGGTAGATCGATAGAAATCCCATCCGTTGATCATGGTCATCCGACGTTGACCCTCCGAGGCAATTGAATAACTTTAAGTTGTAATATCCCAGAGTCCCGGAGTGTCGAAGTCCCAGAATCCCACGAACCGTTAGATCAAGGGAAGAACTTTAGGAGTAATGCTAGCCGTCATATCTAGAATTACTGGAAGGATAGAGTAAGAGGAGGTGTTAACGAATAATAAGCGGTCATCATCACTTTATGACCACTTCGACAGGTATAACTCCGGGGGATTTGAACAATTTGAGATTCGTAATATCCCAGAGTCTTGGAGTGTCGAAGCCCCAAAAATCCCACTAATCGTTAGATTAAAGGAAGAATTCGGAAGCAATGCGAGTCGCCAGATCAAGCAACCTAGAGTCATGATCCAAGAGGGAGACATGTGGCAGACGACAAATATGACATGTAGCCCAATAAACTGGTGACAAGTGTCAAGGCCCATTTGGCACATAAGGTCCGTGAAAGTCAAGAATCAGAGTAACACGTGGAACACATACCATGGGTCCATGTAAACCTAAGTGACATCAGCATGCCATGTCACTTCGGGATTACAGCCTCCGGGGATGTCCAACTTATCCTACCAGCAAAAATGCTTGAAGTTATGAAGGTCGAAATCGTGAAATAATGTTGGCCTTTGATTTAAGATCCTTTGGAATTTTTCTTGACCGTCTGATTGAGTACAGTGGAAGGATAGCATAAGGAATACTATTAGCCGATAAGAACCAATCACCTACACTTTATGACCACTTCGGCAGGTCAAACTCTGGTTGTAAAAGAGTTTGAATCGGTCGAAAATCCTAAAGGCCAAAATACCAGAGGACTTGGTTCCAACACCGGTCACGTGATAAGGTAAAAGAGTTAATAAGGAGCACAAAGGGTCTAGAAGTAAATAAGCCCGCAAACATTTTCTATGGAGGTCCTATGTAGAAGAATAAGGGCAAGGCACTAGGAGCAATGCTTAAGTGGATAAGCCCGTGGTTTTGAGCTTGAGGTCATTTGGAAAAGTGGGTTAAAGAAAGCGCCTTTACATAATTCGATTTTTGTAATAGTTTAAATATCCTATAAATTAATTCGACAAGATTGACACCAAACCATTCTATTGCTGCTACAATATTGTTTGCACATGAAAGGATAAATAACTTACAAAGTAATTGAAGTCTTTTAAGTTAAATTCAAACTATTAAATGACACCATTATTGTTAAAATTTAATGAAGAGGTGCAATGGTTCATTGTCAAAAGACACAATGGTTCAATCTTATACCTATTGAAATACTATATAAACCAAAAATTGTGGTGGAAAGAAAGTGTCTATGTAGTCTACATCAGAAGATCAAAAGCAGGAACATAGTCCAAGAAAGAAACTGTAAACATTTTTATGTAGTGAGGGTGGTAGGGAGGAGCTCGAGAGGATTGCAGTCCTCTACAGTTTAAAACTTGTTTCACAAGGGAGTTGGTGCTTTCTAGATTTGGTTCTCTGAAACAAGGGAGTCAGTGCTTCCCCAAGTTGTTGCTTGAAAACATGGATTTGGTGCTTTCTAGAGTTGGTGCTTTGAAACAGAGTATTGGTGTCTCCTTGAGTTGGTGCTCAGAAAAAGAGAGATCGATGTCTCTCACACAATTGTAACTTGTACTTTTTATAATTGTTATATTCAATTTTTGTATTCAATATATTCTTGTTGATCAATTGTTGTGATTAATAATTAATTATTATTAAAAATATTGAAAAATTAGCAATATTGATTCACCCCCGCCCCTCTTGGTATTGACCAACATTCCAACAATTGGTATCAGAATCAAGTTCCTTCACCACAATATAACCACTTGAAGGTAGATTCTAATAAATCCAATGGATCAACAAGAAGGAATGTCCTCCAACAGAGCACCATTATTCAAAGGAAATGATTATGCTTTATGGAGTATAAGAATTAAAATCTATCTGATGGCCCTTGGTTTTGATGTCTGGAAATCTGTTAAAAATGATTACACTGCTCCATCTAGCCCACCTACTGATACTGCTACAAAGAAACTCTGCAATGGCAATTCAAGAGTTGTTAATGTGATTCTTGGAGGATTAACAAATCTTATATTTGTAAAAGAGATGCACTGTAAACCAACAAAAGAAATTTGGGACAAACTGAAGATAATCTATGAAGGAGATGGAAAGGTCAAGTAATTTAAGCTTCAAACAACCAGAGCACAGTTTGAAAATCTAAAGACGAAGGAAGACGAAAATATAGCAGAATATATACAGAGAGTAGATGAAGTTTCCAATTCAATCAGAGCATTAGGAGAAGGAATAGAAGATAGATTCATTGTTCAGAAAGTAATGAGAACTTTGACTATGAGATATGATGCCAAGGTCTCCACCCTAAAAGATAGAGAAAACCTAGAGAATCTCACAATGGATGAACTCTGTGGGATTCTCATAGCTTATGAGATGAGAATAGGGCAAGAAAATCTATCTAAAGGGGAAACAACTTTAAAGACATCAAAAGAAAATAAGAATCAAGAGTAGATGTCTAATGAAGATTATTCAGAGATATCTGATGAAGAAGTAGCTAACTTCATGAATGAAATCAAGAAAGGAACTCGTAAATACAAGGGAAAGCTTCCTCTAAAGTGATTTAATTGTGGAAAGGTTGGAAATTTTTCTTCCAAATGTCTCTATCCAAAACAAGAAGAAAGTGATAATGAAAGAAATTTCAAAGACCATAAAAAGGATAAATCCCAATACAAAAATAAATTTTACAATAAAAAGAAGAAGACCTTTTACAGCAAAGAGGACAACAGTTCATCTGAAGAGAGTTAAGATGAAGAGTCAAAATATCTATTTATGGGTATAGAAACCCAAGGTAATTCTTCTAAAATTACTTTTGAGACTGAGGAAAACTCTGAGGCTGAAGGAGAAGTAGACCTAAAAGTAGAACTAACCAGTGCTCTAGATGAAATTAGAAAGTATAAAAAGAAGAACAAGTTACTGATGGGACAACTACTAGAATTTGAATAAGCACAACAATTAAGAAAAAAAGAAGTTTCAAAAATTGTAATGTACCCAGCCACCCCCAGGTCGGGCTACGCCACTTCAAGCCCACTTTTGGACTTCTTTCGACTTCTGATCTAAATTTTAATTAATAAAGATGCATGAAGTATTCACGTGCATAGATCAAGATTCATGCTAAAATATAAATAAATGAGACATATGTCATGCACAACAATAGCCAATAAGCATGCATATTATAGATATGAAATTTATAGATAAATAAATACACAGTGGAATAAATACATAGGTAAATAAAACCATGACAGAAAGAACTTATCTTTCATAAAAGGAATCACCAACTGGCTACAGACCAAGTACGTTCCACCCAACCGTAGACATTGTTCTTCCAAGTCTCAACAACAATAGCACCCCCGATCTAGGGTTATGAATCCACAAAGACAGTTCCAAAGTGTCACTCGGCTTCCCAAACTAGTCAACACTCAAGCTCTCACAGGATTCTTAGCACCCACAACAATCCAAAGTACACCATCTCTCTTCTACCCAACCTGCACAACCCAAAAGAATGGACCCCCTTCTCTGCCACACAGTCCCTCATGATGTCCATCTCCTTCCAAAGCTCCAGTGCATCTGGTCTAGAATCTCCATGTTGGGAATCTCAGGATTCGTAGCTGTGAGTAAAACTGAACACATGCCAAAGCATCTTAGACATGCAGGCCTTAATTCATGGCTGGAATAAACCAACATTCTATATAGCCAAAAAAAATATGGCTCCTCTTTAACAATTTGTTTTCCCTTCCCAAGACAAACGCGAATGAGGAAATACAAGTGGGTGTAAGAGTTAATGGAGAGAGAATAGGGGGAAAGGTGTGAACAATGAAAAATGAACAGTGAACAATGAATGAGTGAATGAGTGAAGAAGAAGCAAACCCCACAATAGACCAAAGATGGGCTTATGTAATTCTTGGAATTAAGGAACCACTTGGCCTTCCCCACAAGAATATCATGTAACTGTTATTCTCCATTAAAACAAAAATGGGTAAATATATATATATATATATATATAAAATAAATACTTATCCCCTCAAGGCCTCTCTCTCATGTCATTATAGCCTCTCACCGCAAGGTTATACCCCTCACTACTATAGGTCTAACCGATAGGTATTATTGATGCTGCATAGCGCTTTTTGCTCCATACCCCTCCCTAGTTCCCATCTATAACTCTTGTCCTTGTCCGTCTAGCAGCCAGTGATGCATTTATTATTAATAATGATCAAACATTACATTTCCTAGGCACACTGGCCTCTTTCAATTGTTTGGGAGCTCTGGCCTTTAATAGATTAACAAAATACATTATTTAATACGAGGCTCAAAACCCGGGTGTTACATCCCCTCCCCCTTATTTTGGAACTATAGTTAGTGCATATACAAAACATAAACAAAATTTGAAAATTTAGTCAAAATGTTGTGGGTACTCTTTCTGCATGGCATCTTCATGCTCCCAAGTACCATCTTCAGGATCGTAGCAGGTCCACTAGACTTTTACTAGCTCTATAACTCAATTCCGGAGCATTTTGACTTTTTTGTCCTATATTCGCATTGGCTAGACCTGAAAGTCTCCCTCTGTCTCTACCTGAATCAGATGTCAATCAATAACATGGTTAGGATCATGTACATATTTTTTTGCAAAGAGACATGAAATACATTATGCACATTCATAGAAGCAGGTAATGCAATCATGTATGCAACTAGACCTATTCTGTCCAATATCTCAAATGGACCACACAATCTGGCTGCTAGCTTTGTACAACTACCCAACTTCAAAGAGCTCTTCTTGGGATTCACTTTTAAAAGCACATGCTCCCCCACTTTAAATTCTCTAGTTGTTATGTTCTTATCTACATAAATTTTTTGTCTATCTTGAGATGCCTTTAAATTCTTCTTAATTCTAACCATCTGGTCTTCCATATCCTTGAGTAATTTTGGCCCAAGTACCACTCTGTCTGTTGGGTTATCCCAACTCACTGGAGTATTGCATTTCCTACCATTCAACGCTTCAAATGGGCTCATTTTCAATGAAGCTTGATACCCATTATTATAGGAAAACTCAACCAAGTGCAAGTAATATTCCCTCTTAGATGGCTTATCCATCACATACATTCTCAACATGTCTTCAATTACTCAGATGACTCTCTCTATCTGCCCATCTGACTGTGGATTGTATGCTATGATAAAGTTCATATTTGTACCAAATCCTTTAAACAATCCCCTCCAGAAATTTGAAGTAAACTTTGTATCTTTGTCTGAGATAGTTGTCTTAGGTATCCCATGCAACCTAGCAATATCCCTCATGTAAATTTCCACAATACTAACTGCTATATGACTCGTTTTTATAGGAACAAAATGAGCATCCTTTGCCAATTTATCAACCACTACCATGATTGAATCATGTTGTCTTGTTGTCCTGGGAAATTTAGTTATAAAATCAATGGTTACCACTTCCCACTTCTTCTATGGAATTGGTAATGATTGTAGCAAACCCGCTCGGTGCCTTTGTTCAACCTTCACTCTCCGACATTCCATACATCTGGCAATGTACTCAACAACATCTCTTTTCATTCCTGGCCAAAATAATAGGCTTCTTACTGCTGCAATTGTT
Source organism: Picea mariana (assembly GCA_032191745.1). NCBI lineage: Eukaryota > Viridiplantae > Streptophyta > Pinopsida > Pinales > Pinaceae > Picea > Picea mariana. The sequence continues at coordinate 487,284 of JASDQU010099925.1, forward strand.
TTCTGGTAACCAATATGTCCTGGCATATGGAACATTATGCATTTCTTTAATATCAAATTCCTAAGTTCTCTGGAACTAGGAACACAAATTCTATTTCTATGCATAATTAATCCATCTTCTTTCATCTCGTATTCTTTAATTTTCTATTGTACATTTTCTTGTTGTAAGATTTTTTTTACTTGTAGGTAATGCTCATCTATGACAACAACATCTAAAATTCTGCTCTTTAAATCTGACTGATGCATACTAACAATTGTAGCATGCATGAGATGTACTCTTCTACTAAGTGCATCAACAACTTTATTTTATTTTCCTTTGATATGCTTGATGTCAAAATCGTATTCACGTAAAAATTCCAGCCATCTCGTCTGCCTGGCATTGAAAGTTGGCTGTTCAAAAAGATATTTCGGACCATTGTGGTATGTTCTTAATTCAAATCTCTTCCCCATTAGATAATGCCTCCACATCTTCAATGCGTGAACAATGGCAACAAGTTTCCAAGTCATGTGTGGCATAGTTCCTCTCATGTTCTTTAATCTTTCTAGACTCATAACCAATGGCATGTCCATTTTGAGTGAGGACTCCACCAAGTCCTTCCTTGCATGCATCTGTACATACCACAAAACTTTTGTTTGGGTCAACAATCTTTAAAACAGGTGCAGTAGTAAGTAATTCTTTCAACAAATAAAAGTTCTCTTCACACTCAGATGTCCATTCAAATTTAATGCCCTTATTTTCCAAAGAAGTGATGGGATGAACAATCTTAGAGAACCCTGCTATAAATCTTTTGTAGTAACCAACTAATCCCATACAAGATCTGACATCTAAAACATTCCTGGGTGTTGGTCATCCTCTAATGGCTTGAATCTTCTCTAGATCTACTGCTATACCTTGTTCCGAAACAATGTTCCCCAAGTAATGGATTTGTTCTTGGTAAAAATAACACTTACTAAGCTTGGCATACAATTGATTTTCCCTCAGAACTTGCAATACCAATCTTAGGTGATGTTCATGCTCTTCCTCTCACTTAGAATATACAAGTATGTCGTCCAGGAATACTATGACAAAATTATCCAAGTAATTTCTAAAATTTCCATTTATTAAGCACATAAAGATAGCTGGTGCATTGGCCAGTCCAAATGGCACCACTACAAATTCATAATGCCCATACCTAGTTATAAAGGCTTTCTTATTGATGTCTTCTTCCTTGATTCTTACCTGATGGTATCCCGATCTCAAGTCTATCTTTGAAAATATATTTACCCCTCTCAGCTGATCAAAGAGGTCATCAATTTTTGGTAAAAAGCACTTGTTCTTTACAGTGGATTTATTCACCTGTCGAAAGTCAATACACAGCCTCAAAGTTCCATCCTTCTTTTTGAAAAAAAGTATTGGTGCTTCCCAAGGTGAAACACTTGGACATATGTACCCTTTCTTCAACAATTCTTCCAACTACATTTGTAATTCTTTTAATTTTGGTGTACTCATTCTGTAAGGCGTTTTTGATACTAGGGCAACTCCTGGCACTAAATCAATAGAGAAATCTATCTCCCTCTTTGGTGTCAACTCTGGTATTTCTTGGAGTACATCTTCAAATTCTTGTAGTACTGAAAATTCTTCAAGGCTTGGCCCCTTTGTCTTTTCTGTCTCCTCCACATGGGCTGCATAAAATTGAAATCCTTTTCTAAAACATCTCTTCAGTTGTAAGGCTGAAATCTCCCTTATAGAGATGGGTCTTGGAACTCCTTTCACAGTGCTCTATTTTCCTTCTTCATCAAGACATGTAAATGTCTTGTTATGATAATCTAGGACAACATGATGCTTGTCCAACCAATCCATTCCAATTATAATATCATAAGATCCCAATGGTATAATATTTAGATCAACATTAGTATTCACACCATTAAGATTTATGGAACAACCTATAACCATATCATGGATTCTCCTTTTGGTTCTAGTGGCTAGATGAACCAAAATTGATTTTTCAAGCTCACTTTTCTCCAAACGTAATCTATCCACTATTTTAGGATCATTGTAACAATGACTTGCTCTTGAATCAATTAAAATATAAATAGGATGATTAATGATCTTACCTTCCACCTCGATCATATTGGATTGGTACTTTGCTTGACGATCATCTAAGGATGCATAAATTCTTCCCATGTCTTCTACTATTGTAGCCTCTTGGATGTTGTGCATGGTCTTCACTTTGTCCTTTCTATGAGGGAAATCCTTGTACATGTGATCTTCTTTGCATCCCCAACATTGGATTGGTGGTCTTCCCCTTTTTCCCAAGGAGTATTCTCTCTTGGATTCATCCTTAGCATACTGGTCTTGATGATTTTTATTATGGATATTTCTATTGAAAGGAGGTTTGAATCCCTTCCTCCTGTTATCAGATTTCTCCTTCTTCTTATCCTTTCAATATTTCTGCATGGATTCTTTGCCCTTGCCTTGCTCATATAGGTACTTATCCTTCCTGATGGTCTCAGTCAAAGTCTTGGGTTCATCATATTGGATCTTCTCTTTATAAAAGGAGGGTAATCCACTTAAAAACCTTTGTACTTTCACCTTCTCATATTTTATAAACCCCACATACTTTAGCAGCCCCACACAATTCTTTTCATAGTCTGCCATGGTCATGCTTCCCAGCCTAAGTTTTAAATAAATCTTGCATCTTCTTTTCATAGAAGTTCTCTGAAAGGTACTCCTTCTGAAAATATTTATTGAACTACTTCCAAGTGATCCTATTCTCATTAATGTGCTCAACTTGCTTTAGTTGATCCCACCGCATAACAACTTTCCCATGTAAATGGTATGTGTCAATTCTGGCTTCTAGGTTTGATGAGTAGTTATGCAATTGAAAGTACCTCCTAAGTCTAAGAAACCATGCCTCAACATCGTCTTCCATTTCTCTTTCTCCATCAAAGGATGATGGCTTAAGATTCATCATCTCTCCTTGCAAATTGTCTAATTCATGTATTCTTCTTTGGTTCCTAACATGAGACACCTCTGGGCTACTTATGGAATATTCAGATGCATAAAATTTCCTTGCTGATTAGGGAGGTGAGTGATGCCTATGAGTTCTTCTAGCACTTCTTGAATAACCAGTTCTTCTACGATCATCTCTTCTGTCATGACATCTTCCCTCTTCCTCATGTTTTGAGTTTTATCCATTGTTTGTTTTCCTTTGCAACTGATTTAATCTTTGCATCACTTGAGCATATATCTAATTTTTTTCTCTTATCAGTCTCCCATTGTCTTCTTTGTAACTCTGCACTTCTGTTTTCAGGCTTCTCACAATCTATCAATGTTTCTTGCTCCCCTTTGGCCTGGTGTCCATTGTATTCTGTCTCTGTATTACCAACAATGATATTCTAACCTTTGGCCTTTTTATCATGGCTGGAAGCTCCCTCTCCTTCTTCCATTTCTTGAATATTCATTCTGAACTGATATGTTTACACCCCCTAATTCTGCAAAATGTGCCAGCCACCATTTTGTTAGAATTATGCATATTAAATTTTTTTTCCAAACAATGCTACATGTCCTTTTTCTTCTCAATTCATGAAGAATATATTATCATTCTCCATATTATAACACTTCAATGTTATCCTTTAGCTGGTACATAATTCAAATTCTACACAAGCGCTTCCTTTAAACCACTTTCCATGTGACCATGGCTCAAAACCATGGGCTTATTCACTCTTTAGCGTCTTCCTGTGTATTGTTCTACATAGGAGCTTGTTCGTACACAATGTCCGAAGGCTTGGTCACTTTTAGGCCCTCTATGCCTCTCATTGAACCCTTTACCTTATCATGAGACCGACGTTGGGACCAATTACTTTGGACTTCGGCCTTCGACTATTCTCGCTTTTCAATCTCCGATTTCTTTCAGAGTTAAACTTCGCTAAAGCCCTTCCAATAAATCTACCAACAGATCAGACAGTCGAGATTCGATCTCTCGTCGACTGGATGATCCCTCCCCATATGAATGCTTCAACGATATCGATGATCATGACTTAATCAAGTGCTGATATGGATAACCTTAATCAATTCGAGACTTCGACGATCCGAGACTCTGGAACATTACAACTCCCAAGTCGCTCAACTCCCTCGGAGTGATACTCGCCGAAATACTTACCCTATCCTTCCACTATTGATCAAACGATCATGACTTAATCAAGTGTTGGGATGGATGATCCTTATTCATTTCAAGACTTTGGCGCTACGAGACTCTGGGACATTACAACTCCCAAGTCGCTCAACTCCCTTGGAGTGATATTCGTCGAAGTCCTTATGCCATCCTTCCACTGTTGGATCTAACAGTTGAGAAAGGTCTTGAAGGGATCTTAGATCAACGTTCTACGTGAATTTGTGACTTCGGTCTTCGACACTTTCGCTGGTAGAGACGTTGGACACCCCCGGAGGCCATACTCCCGGAGATGACATGGGATGCTGACGTTGGACACCCCCGGAGGCCATACTAAAAGATGAGCAGGTTAGGATTCCATGTCCTCATTTGGCACCCCTACCACGAGGCCTACAACGCATAATCCATCAAATGGATGATCCACATTCTCTGCTCCAGATCTGACGGCCTGCGTGATTTCACGATAGCGGCTTTACAGTTCATGGTTTCGACACTTTGGGGCTTCGACACTTCGGGGTTTTTCCCATTCTCCAGTAATAGCCGGAGTTGCGAAGTTTCGAAGTTCCAAAACTTTTCTATCCTTCCACCTATGATATATCCGATGGTCAACATTACTTACGAAGTCCTTCCCTCAATCTAAAGGTCGATGGGACTTTAGGAATTCAGCGCTCCGAGACTCCGGGTTATAGTAGTTCTAAAAGGGTTCGATTCTCCTGGAGTTAAACTTCCTGAAGTGGTCAAAGCAGGAGGACTGTGACTAATGACTGAGATTTCACCCGAGCCTCCTATCAGATCGAACGACTAGTGGGACTTCGCGACTTTGGCCTTTTTCATGCTTCTTCCCTATCTCCCAAAAATCGTCGAAGCGACGAAGTTCCAGAGTTTTCCATCTCCTGCTCGACTTCGATCAGCAGTTGGCGATCAACAGGCTCGATCTGACGGCTGTGACTTAATCTCTCTCAGCCTCTGGTTTCACCTTTATCTGATGGTCCTCATTCACTTTCCTTCCCATCTAATGATCCATAACTCCTTGATTCCATGACGGTGATCAGTCTCAAATTCAAAATGGAACGGTCACGATTCTACGATCCTTTACAAAGGATCTATGTCTGTACAATGCTCTGGCTTCTGCGCGATCTCTGCAATACTATCTCTCCTAAGATTTAATATTTCAAGGACGTAATCATTCTTAACCACAATACCTTGTCCAACAATTTCGGCCCATACTAGTCCAATGTTTCAACCAAAAGCTCTAATACCAATATGTAACGTACCCAACCACCCCTAGGTCAGGATACACCACTTCAAGCTCACTTTTGGACTTCTTTCGACTTCTGATCTAACTTTTAATTAATAAATATGCATGAAGTATTCACATGCATAAATAAATATTCATGCTACAACATAAATAAATGAGACATATGTCATGCACAACAATAACCAACAAACATGCATATTATAGATACAAATTTCATAGATAAATAAATACACAACAGAATAAATACACAGGTAAATAAAATCATGATAGAAAGCACTTATCTTTCATAAAACAAATCACCAACTGGCTGCATACCAAGGACGTTCCACCCAACCATAGACATTGTTGTTCCAAATCTCAACATCAATGTCACCCTCGAGCAAGGGCTATGATTCCACAAGGATGGTTCTAAAGTGTCACTTGGCTTCCCAAACTAGTCAACACTCAAGCTCTCATAGGCTTCTCATCACCCATAGAAATCCAAAGTACACCAGCTCTCTTCTACCCAGCCCGTGCAACCCAAGAGAATGAACTCCTTTCTCTGTCACGCAATCACTCAAGCTGCCCATCTCCTTACAGGGCTCCAATGCATCTGGTCCAGAATCTCCATGTTGGGACTCTTAGGATTCATAGTTGTGAGAAAAACTGAACAAAGGCCAAAGCATCTCAGACATGCAAGCCTTAATTCATGGCTGCAATACACCAACAATCTCTGCATCCAACAAAACCATGACTCCTCTTCAATAATTCGTTTTCCCTTCCCAAGCCAAACACGAATGAGGAAAGACGAGTGGGTGAAAGAGTGAATGGAGAGAGAACAGGGTGAAAGGTGTGAACAATGAAATATGAATGAGTGAATGAGTGAAGAAGAAGCAACCCCCACAACAGACCAAAGATGGGTTTATGTAATTCTTGGAATTAAGGAACCACTTGGCCTCCCACCCAAGAAACTCATGTAACTGTTATTCTCCATTAATTAAAATGGGTAAATAAAATATAAATAAATAATTATCTCTTCAAGCCTCGTCTCTTGTGGAATCATAGACCCCGATAACTCTTTGTCCTTGTCCGTCTAGAAGACAATGATGTATTTACTATTAATAATGATCAAACATTACATTTTCTAGGCACATTGGCCTCTTTCAATTGTTTGGGCACTCTATCCTTTCATAGATAAAAAAAAATACATTATTTAATACGGGGCTCAAAACCAAGGGTGTTACAAAAACCATCAAAGAATTAGAGAAAATCATCATTCATCTGAAAACTCAACTTCAAGAAGCTAAGAGAAATGAGGAGTTATTGAATAAACAACTCAATGAAAAACAACAAGATTGTAAGAATCTAGAGACTGAAATTGTTCAACTAAAGAGGGAACTTGATAAATGAAACAACCAATCAAGATTTGAGAAGAGTTCAAAAATATTGAATGACATTCTTAATAGTCAAAGATCACCAAGCGATAAGATAGGACTGGCATATGATCAAGATTCAACCTCTGCAAAAAAAAAGACTGACAAACAACCAATTAGTTATGTAGATGCTCTTAGAATCCCCTTAAAAAGGGAAGATGGTACCATTAGACACTGTACAAAAGAAAAATAAGACAAAAATAATACAGTGACTATAAGGACTCCCCCTAATATATATCAACATATCTTCCTTGGATATTGCTACTCTTGCAATAATTTTGGACATAAAGCAATACATTGTAAAGCCTATAGAAAGTACAATCCAAAAAATGTTCAAAGATATAAGAACAAAAAGAATAATGCAGAGAAAATAAACTATAATTCATTTGCTCCTTTACAAGATTACAATGTTGAATCTTGCAAGTGCAACAATTATGGCCATAAAGCCAATGAATGTAGATTACCAATGCAATTCCCGAAGACAAGTATTCCTAGGAATAATGATAATAAGACATGGAAAGAAAAACATGTGGAAGAAAAGGTAACATAATGTAAAGTAGCTATGTATACCAAGAACAAAAAGGGTCAATGGGATATTGACAGTCGATGCTCTAAGCATACGACATGAGATAAAAGAAAATTTCTCAATGTGACAAAGAAGGAAAAAGGAAGTGTCACATTTGGAGATAATGTATCTTCCAAAATACTTGGAAAAGGCATAGTCACTTTGGGAAAAAAGAAAAATAAAGCATAAAATGTGATACTAGTTGAAAATATGAAGCCTAATCTTCTAAGTATAAGCCAAACTTGTGATCAAGGACATATACTCATTTTTTATTCCCAGAAATATGAAATAAGGTAGGAAGGATAAGGAAAATTAGTAGTTACTGCACCAAGAACCTCAAGTAATATATATATCTTATATATATTGAAGAAGAAGAATGCTACATGATTCAAGTAGATGAAAGTTGGGTGTGGCACAGAAGAATGGGACACTCGAACTTTGAAAATATGATCAAAGCTAGTAAAAAGGAAGTAGTGAAAGACATGCCAAAGGTCATAAAACCTTTAGACCTTGTTTTTCCAACTTGGAAACAAACAAGAGTCAAATTCAAGACAAAAGAATCCTCTACATCAAGCCCTTTGGAGCTTGTTCACACTGACCTCTATGGACCTACTAGGACTAGAAGTATACAAGGGCAACATTACTTCATGTTGATTATTGTTGAATATACAAGGATGACCTGGGTATACTTCCTTAAAGAAAAATTAAAGGAATTTGAAAAGTTCAAGGCGTACAAAGCTTATGTGGAGAATGAGACATATCTCAAGATCAAATTTTCGAGATCAGACAATGGAGGGGAGTTTACCTCTAAAGAATTCAATAAGTTTTGTGAAGATCATGGAACCAAGAGACAATTTTCAGCTCCAAGAACTCCTCAATAGAATGGAGTTTTTGAAAGGAAGAACATAATTGCTCAAGATGCTACAAGAACAATGTTGAATGAATCCAAACTTCCAGATAATTTTTGGAGAGATGCAATGTATACAACATTCCACATACTCAACCGAGCACAGCTTAGAGCTAACCATGACAAAAACATCTTATGAATTGTGGTTTGGAAGACCAACATCTCTGAAACACTTCAGAGTCTTTTGGAGAAAATGTTACATAAAAAGAGAGGATGATAACCTAGGAAAATTTGACTCAAGAACTTATGAAGGTATATTCCATAGACACTCACCTAACAAGAAAGCTTACAGGTTCTATAATCTAAGACTTCACAAAATTGTTGAAAGTATAAATGTAAAAATAGATCATCTGAAACTAAGAAAGATCAGATCACAAGATAAATAAAAAATTGATGAATGGAGAAGAACTAGTGATGATGAAGAGGATGGTGAATCACAAAATGAAGAAGATGTTGAAGAACTACAAGAGAATGAACCACAAACTGATGAATAAAAGGACGAGTAAGAAACACCCTTTCAAAAAGATCCATAAAAAAGAGTTCAAAAGAATCACCATGAAAGTCAAATTATAGGAGACAAAAGTGCAGGAGTGGAAACAAGAAGAAAAATTACATTTGAATCAGAAAAGGCAATGTTTTCTCTAGAATAACCCAAATTATTTTCAGAAGCCAACAAAAGTGAATATTGAATAAAATCAATGAATGATGAACTTGATTAAATTGAGAAAAATCAGACCTGGGAACTTGTCCCATGACCTAAAGATAAAAATGCGATAGGGACCAAATGGATTTTCAAGAATAAACATAATGAAAATGGACAGATTATAAAGAATAAATCCAGATTAGTATGCAAGTGATATGCCCAAGTTGAAGGAATTGACTTCGAGGAGACATTTTCCCTAGTGGAAAGACTAGAAGCTATCCAGATGTTTTTGGCATTTGTATGCTTCAAAACCTTCAGAATCTATCAGATGGATGTCAAATCAACTTTCTTAAATGGAAACCTAGAAGAAGAAGTTTATATAGAACAACCTGAAGGTTTCATGTTATCAGAAAATCAAGATTGTGTATATAAACTAAAAAACGGTTTTGTATGGTATTAAACAAGCTCCCAGAGCATGGTTCTCAAGGCTTGATAACTATTTATAACAACAAGGATACAAGAGAGGGACTACTCACAACAACCTATATATCAAAATTGAAGAAAAAAATATGATTATTGTTGTGGTATATGTGGATGATATCATTTTTTGAAGTAATTTGACTATATTGAGCAAACGATTCACTACAAAAACGCATCAAGAATTTGAGATGTCTATGCTAGGTGAACTAACATTCTTCTTGGGTTTACAAGTTACTCAGACAGACAAAGGGATATTCATATCCCAACCCAAATATATCAAAGAAATGCTAAATAAATTTCAAATGGAAGATTGCAAACCTATGAGCAATCCCATAGTTACAGGATGCAAACTAAGATTAGATGATGATTCACCGAAGGTAGACCAAACCATGTACAGATCAATGGTTGGTAGCCTATTATATGCAACAACAAAAAGACCTGATATCATACAAGCTGTAGGACTAATAAGAAGATTTCAATTTACAACTAAAGGAACTGATTTGAATGTTGTAAAAACGATATTCAGATATCTAAAAGGCACTCTGGATTTTGGATTATGGTATTCAAAAGGAGAAGAATTCAGCCTAACAACATATACCGATGAAGATTGGGTTGGTAGTATGGATGACAGAAAGAGCACAAGTGGAGGAGCATTCTTCCTAGGAAAGTGTCTAGTATCATGGCTAAGTTAGAAGAAAACATCTATATCACTGTCAACAACAAAAACAAGATATATAATTGCTGCCACCTGTTGCACTCAAGTAATTCGAACGAAACAAACCCTAGAAGACCTAAAAGTAAAGTATGATCGTCTAATTCTTCTTAACTGTGATGATACCCATGTTATAAATGTCTCTAAGAATCTTGTTATGCATTCTAAAACCAAACATATCCCAATTAAATACCATTTTCTAAGAGATCAGGTTTCTCAAACGATAGTCAAAGTGGAATATATTGATACTAAAAAGAAAATTGCACACATATTCACAAAACCTCTTCCAAGAAGTGCTTTTGAAAATATTTGATAGAAATTGGGAGTAATTCCCATACCTCATTAAAACTGCAAAAAAATTATCAGACAGGGGGAGCATCATCTCTAGGAGAGCAAAGGAAGATCCCATATGTCATTACTGTCAAAGGGGGAGGATACACATTAAAACAAAAAGGGGATAATATTTCAAAGAAAGTTTTTACTAAGTTGCCATCGATGCCAAAGGGGGAGGTTGTTGGAAGATCGATTGTCATTGATGTCAACTGTATCAAGCAAGGCATAGGTCCTAAAGCTCAGGAGGGAAGCCCATCAGTTAATGCACAAAAGATCTACACGCAGGAGGAGTGTGCGGTTATTGAGACCTTGGAGAGGTCGAAAGAAAAGCTCATAAAGGAGGAGCACTACAAAGGAATCTCTATCGAGATCAAAATTCCCACAAAACCAATGAAATTTTTCCTTTTTAAATAGTGAAGATATCGTCATTACAGTCGGAATCATTACAACTGTTAGATCCATATCGGGAGCAAACTCAACCGTTATATTGAGGTATATGTGGAGGAAAGGGTCAACAAATCAGAACCGCCAGATTGAACTAATCATCACCAGTCGTTGATCGAAGTCAAGCAGGAGATAGCGTAATCTTCGGGACTCCGGAACTTCACCACTTCGACGATTATTGGAGATAAGGCAGAGGAACAAACTCATGAAATCATGCAAGAATATTTGAACAATATTATTCATTTGTGTGTTTTCACTCTCTAATATGCACATGAATCCCTATATAAACAATTCAATATAATCATATTATCAGTTAACAATGTAATCATGTAACATGTACTGATTTGTTTTAACTTTATGGCCCGATCAATCTGAACATTCATTCACCAAATTGTTCAAGCCATCTTTTTTGGGTAATGGTTGTTTATTAGAATTCCACAATATCTATGTGGTTTCAAGAATGGTCATTTTAATATCTGTATAGGTATGGTGTGTGTTGTATGTGTCTTATGTATCTCATCTTTTAATATTGTTAATGATTTTTAGCATACCACGACATCTATGTGATTTCAAGCATGGAAATTTTAAGATCTGTATTAGGTGTGGTGTGTGTTGTATGTGTACTATGTATATATTTTTGGTCTTTTGGCAAAGAATCCATATCCATGTGTAAGAGGTTTCAAGTTTTTACTTATATCATGTCCAAAAAAATACTTTAAATAAATAACAAACACTCTAAAAAACCATCTAAAAGGGGCCTTTGTAATTTCCTTAATATATCAATTATGACAGATCTTTGATTTGATATTTACTTTGTCAATATGAAAATCAAATTTACTTGATTTTAAAAAGAAAATGTGAAGCCATCCATTCTTCCCCATCTTTATATCCAAAAAGTTGCACCATTGCAATGAAGAATGTTTACATGTAGGCTATCCTTTTTTTGACCGAGCTCTCTCCATAGGTATCATTAAATATGGGAATTATAGAAGTCAAATTCTTGTCCATATTCTTGAGCCATTCTTTACTGCAAGAAAACATGAATAATTAGGACTCTGGAAATACATGATACACCCAAACATTATGATGTACCTTTATGTTAACCATATGAGTTACACCATATAACATGGTCAACTTCATTGAAAGTGATCTTCAATACCTTGTTTGAGAATATTGTTTCCAATTTACAAGCCAATGATCAACAACCACATCGTGATCCTATAGGTTTGAATGAAATCAATCAAATCGACATGAATACTAGCATTTTCCAGTTTATTCAATGATATTATCAATGTTAAAATACTAATAACGAATCCCATACAAAATTCTTGTTTTGTAGTATTCTCTTAAAAAATGATCTAAAAAGTTGTGTTGATCCAATTGTCAAGACCAGTCTATTTCATTTGGTTGGCAGAGCCAAATTTCCTACGAAACATAATTTGTCTACAACCTACTTTTTTAATAAGGTAACATCTGAGCTATTTGCATGTATGGTTGGTTTGCAATGATAAGAAATCAAGATGTATATGTTGTTTAACACAAGAAAAGTAAAACCTAAAGTGAAAATAATGACACATGGTCTCCTTTAAACTATGAAATGAATTTATGATGGATTGCGGGGCTTATTTATGGTAGTGATATAGGAATTAACTCCCATAGGTTGTTGGCCAAATTAATATCACAAATTCCTTGCGAATATTTTATATAAACTTCTTGCGGTTTCCTTTGTTGGAAGACGAGTTGTCATTGATGTCAAGTGCAGCAAGCAGATAACAGGTGCTACAACCGAGGAAGGAAGCACATCAATTAATGTACAAAATATCTACACGCAGGAGGAGTGTGAAGTTATTGAGTCATGTTGAGCACTCAACACACCCTAAAAGTCTACGTAAAATCTCACTTTTTGGGTACCACTTGATCTTTTGGCATCGTCTGATATGAAAAATGTGTCCTTCGCTTATCTCTTTTGTTTCTCTTTAAGTCTTTAAAAGCTTGCTTGGACATGTGAAAATCATTAACTTAAAAGATGAATATCTAAATTAGAGAAATGACAGTCAAAATTTTCCTGGACGCGCTTAAGGATTTCGGCATCGGGAAGGATTAAGCGTGAAAGAAAATGCTAGAGAGAATCAAAGTTGTTGAGCCCCGATCTTTGTCGGCGTTAGACGACGCGAAATTTATTTTGTGACAGGCACCACCAAGAATATCGCCGATGACCGATTAATTCAGCATCGGCGAAAGGTTAGAGAATAAGCATTGAACGAAAAATGAAATAATAATCGTTGACCTCCGGGACGTTTTCGACATTGGGAGTTTCGAAGGACAATAACCCCAAAGAAACTACGCGTTGATTTTTGAACGCCAATCCTCGATACTCACCCGATATCGACAGTCGCAATATCTAGCTCAATTTGGTGCGATCGACGTAAACGAAGTCACGAGTGCAACTCTTACCCATGAGCTGAGTTCTAGGTTTTCTTTTAATAAGCCTCGAGTTAGTAACGCCACGTCGAAATCATTTGGCATCATAAGTTTCTAAAGGAAAATATCAATGAACTTACAAAATAACTCAGAAGAACGGTAATTACAAAATCACATAATTACGAGAAGCTTGAATAAGAACACAATAGATTTACGTGCAAAGAGGAAACACGATGATTTCAACTGCTATGACTAGAATTTGTTCAGGCAAAACATTGTCGAAATTTCATATATTAAGTTTCCCGTCGGGCTTAGGTTACATAAAATAAACACTACCAACACCTTGGCCAACTGACCTAGTTACATTGAGAACGTGAAAATTCTCACAACAAACAAGGAAAACTATCAAAACATACGTCACTTCCGAGAATACAAAACAAGGGTTCGCCCATCATGTATCTCCTGCACACGAACCTTCTCCCGGATTGCTCCATGTGCCTTGCAATGTTCTTATGTTCTCCTCCTCCATCATCCTCTACACTTCGCGCAACTTCACAATCGTATCTTGTACTTCTCGAAGTTGCCTCTTGAGCCAATTTGTGCTTCCTTCGCACCTGGTGGTGCTGATACCTCCTGGTTCTGCGCCGCCAGTTGTCTCCACAATTCTCTATTTTCTTGATAAAGTTCGGTTATGACAAGTTTTTCCTGCTCCAGCTGCTGATTGGGGTTTTCAACCTTAGAACCTAATACTCCTGTCCTTTGCATTCGGCTTCCACTTCCTCGACTGGTAGTCCCGACATGCTCTAGTCGGGTAGCATGCATCATGAACTCCTCAGCGGCCGAGTGTGCACTCAGCTCAGTCAAGATGTGGCTTCCTCCTACTTCCTTATTTTTTCTGGGCCTTCCCCTCCTCCGCAGTGTCATCTTTTGAGAGGGCGTGGCCTCCAACCTGTGTCCTTCAAACATAATTTTCTCCACTTCGACCTCTGCTGGAGGCGGTGACATTGTTTCAGAGAAAAGGTAAGGACCTCCTTTTGAAATCTCATAGACACTCGATGCCAATAAGAAATATTCCCAGGCATGTTGGGGTTCAGACCTGGTGCTCCGACTGCCTCGCAAACCCCGTCTCGTGTTTTGAGGGGATCCCATAGAGCGACAACGTGTGTGCTTAGATGTTCGTGACTAGATGAAGGGCCATGACACCGAGTCTAATAGAATTGGACTCGCAAGACCAATCCCTACTTGTATACAAACTTGGACGATGCGTAGAACCCACACATAACATCTAAGATTTATAGCAGAGCGGGGCAGTGAGATGAAACGTGCTAAGGAATACTCATACATTGCGAAAAGATGTTTTGAAAAATTAATGCGTCATATCTGCACGATGGATATGATCCAGTATGTATGAAACACAAACAAGAGGAGTTGCAGAGAATATACGGTATAATCATTTCCAATCTCTTTAATCTTCCCAGCCTCCACTATTAGCGAAT
>JASDQU010099925.1:517449-556016 GCA_032191745.1 Picea mariana
AAATGTGTCCTTTGCTTATCTCTTTTGTATCTCTTTAAGTCTTTAAAAGCTTGCTTGGACATGTGAAAATCATTAACTTAAAAGACGAATATCTAATTTAGAGAAATGACAGTGAAATTTTTCCTGGATGTGCTTAAGGACTTCGCATCGGGAAGGATTAAGCGTGAAAGAAAATGCTAGAGAGAATCAAAGTTGCCGAGCCGCGATCTTCGTCGGCATTGGCATACATGAAATTTCTTTTGCGACAGGCACCACCAAGAATATTGCCGATGACCGATTAATTCAGCATCGGCAAAAGGTTAGAGAATAAGCATTGAACGAAAGATGAAATAATAATTGCCAACCTTCGGGACGTTTTCGGCATCGAGAGTTTCAAAGGACGATATCCCCAAAGAAACTATGCGTTGATTTTTGAACGTCGATCCCCGATACTCACCCAACATCGACAGTCGCAATATCTAGCTCAATTTAGCGCGATCGACGTAAACGAAGTCCCGAGTGCAACCCTTACCCATGAGACGAGTTCAAAGTTTTATTTTAATAAGCCCCGAGTTAGTAACGCCACGTCGACATCATTCGACATCGGAAGTTTCTAAAGGAAAATATCAATGAACTTACAAAATAACTCAGAACAACGGTAATTACAAAATCACATAATTACGAGAAGCTTGAATAAGAACATGGTAGATTTACGCGCAAAGAGGAAACACGATGCTTTCAACTGCTATGACTAGAATCTGTTCAGGAAAAACATTGTCGAAATTTCATATATTATGGTTTTCATCCGGCTTAGGTTACATACAATAAACACTACCAACACCTTGGCCAACCGACCCGGTTACATCGAGAACGTGAAAATTCTCACAACAAACAGGGAAAACTATCAAAACATATGTCACTTTCGAGAATACAAAACAAGGGTCTGCCCATCATGTATCTCCTGCACACGGACCTTCTCCCGGACTTCTCCGTGCACCTTGCAATGTTCTTATGTTCTCCTCCTCCATCATCCTCTATGCTTCGCGCAACTGCACAATCGTATATTGTGCTTCCCAAAGCTGCCTCTTGAGCCAATTTGTGCTTCCTTCACAACCAGGTGGTGCTGATACCTCCTGGTTCCGCGTCGCCAGTTGTCTATGCAATTCTCTATTTTCTTGATCAAGTTTGGCTATGGCAAGTTGTGCCTGCTCCAGCTGCTGATTGGGGTTTTCAACATTAGAACTTGATACCCCTGTCCTTCGCATTCAACTCCTGCTTCCTCGACTGGTAGTCCCGACATGATCTAGCTGGGTAGCATGCATCAAGAACTCCTCAGCAGCCAGGTGTGCACTCAGCTTAGTCAAGATGTGGCTTCCTCCTACTTCCTTATTTTTTCTGGGCATTACCCTCCTCCGCGGTGTCGGCTTTTGAGAGGGCGTGGTTTCCAACCTGTGTCCTTCAGACAAAATTTTCTCCACGTTGACCTCCACTTGAGGCACTGACATCATTTCAGAGCAAAGGTAAGGACCTCCTTTTGAAATCTCAGAGACACTCGATGCCAATAAGAAAGAGTCCCAGGCATGTTGGGGTTCAAACCTGGCGCTCTGGCTGCCTCACAAACCCCATCTTGTGTTTTGAGGGGATCCCATGGAGCGACAACGTGTGTGCTTAGATGTCCATGACTGGATGAAGGGCCACGACACATAGTCTAATAGAATTGGACTCGCAAGACCAGTCCCTACTTGTATACAAACTCAGACGATGTGTAGAACCTGCACAAAACATCTTTATAGCAGAGAGGGGAAGTGAGACAGAATGTGCCAAGGAATACTCATACATTGCGAAGAGATGTTTTGAAGAATTAACGCATCATATATTCATGACGGATATGATTCGGGACATATGAAACACAGCCAAGAGGAGTTGCAGAGAATATACGGTACAATAATTTCAAATCTCTTTAATCTTCCCAGCCTCCACTATTAGCAAATGATGGTTGACACACTTGGTGATATGAATTCTAGGGTAACAAATTGCCTCGACCTGGGGCATTTAATGACTTCCTTTATTGCGACATCCGACCTTTTGGGAGCTGACGCACACTTTCGGTACATGTTCAGCTTTGGCATGCTTTCTAGACCCCAAGGGTCAATCGGCCTCTGGAATGGCTTCAACGCTCATATCTGTCATACGTAATATTCCACGCTATGGCGCGTGGATGTAACTCATCTAAAGCGAAGAGGAGCGACAACACGGGCAAAGACGCTACAGGTCATTTAAAAGGTTACTGGGATCACGCAAGTATTTAAAAATCAGGACTAGCAAGCTCTACATGTACGCATCAGTTTGTTTTTTCCTTTTACATCTTCCTATGTTTTGTCTAATAAGTAATTTCTAAAATGATGTCAATCCCGATTGCAGGAAAGATCCCTCCGACTACTGAAAAAATTTTGCTCCGTAACCTCGCCAAGGAACCTGAAGGAAACATTGGGGTAAGATCAACGAAGCAATGAAGGATATAAGACTCCCTGAGTTCGGCGACCCCGACAACTTCATCGACTTATGCAACATAATCGGATCAAATGCCAAGCAGGATTCACTATGGGCCGAAGAGCTAGCCAAGGTGACCGATACGTCACCAGGACAAGTGCAAAGATTTATGGAACATCTGATGAATGCTCAAACTGTGCTACAATAGTTAAACACCAGTTTAGTGAAGTATCGAGTACGTGCGGTGGAGATCAGAGGATTCTACGCGGCTCTGAGGGAGCAATACAAGTTCCCATGGGCCCAAACCTACAAAGAGCTATTTATCAGTTGGTCTAAGTACGAGAAAAGTCATCCTTTCAAAGAACTATCTTGAGTTGACTGATAAAGAAACTGTTAGAAGATGACGCCACATGGCGTATTTTGCTTTGCTTAAACTGCACTTAGTCGTTGTTTTCAGTTGAACTTTAGGTTATAAATAAAGACATCGACCAATTAGTAAGTGGTCGATGGTTGTGGCAAGAACTCTTTCTTTCTGGTTGTTAAGAATTATTTTGAAGCTGCTTTGAATTGAGAAGTCCTTCTGGACCAAAGACAAGTTATTTTCATCAACTGCATGTGTGATTGGATGTGGAGAAGAACTATTTCCTATCCTGTTTCATGAATGATGTTGTAGTGAGTAAGAGCAATTAATTCTGTTGTCAAGTTATTTGGTACAAAGTTATGTTGTTCTTTTCTTTAATGAGGAAGATGAATCGTTGTGTTATTATGTGATGAATGGTTATAGTAGATGAATTATTTTGCTTGCCATTATCTCATTACATATGTGTTTTCTTTCTGGTAGTTAGTATCTCAGACAGTAATTGGATGCTCACATGGTTAATGTATTAGTACTAGGCCCGTGGTATAAAATTGTCGTCTATATGCTTGAGTAGCGGGTTATCCCAAGTTCAACCTCTTCCCCTTAGTTAAGCTTAATTCCATTTTTGTTGCCAATTTGGTTTATACCGGCTTACATCTCATATCGGTCCAATCCAAGAGAAAATATACAAAAAAAGAATGGTCCAAACTGAAGGAAGAACCTTCACAAGAAAACGTAAAGCCCATCAATGATTTGGCCGGATCGCAAGATCTGGATAACCATTCCACTATTAAACGCTACAATGTCTAATTGGGCCTCGGTGGCGGGTTTGGTTCCTACTGTTGAATCAAGGGATTTAAAGCCCATCAACAAGTCCTTGGAGAGGTTGAAATAAAATCTCAGCAAGGAGGAGCACTACAAAGGAAGCTCAATCGAGATCGAAATTCCCACAGAACTAGTGAAATTTTTTGTTCATAAACAATGAAGAGATCCTCATTAAAGTTCGAAGCATTGAAGCTGTTAGATCCATATCGGAAGAAAACTCAACTATTAGATCGGGGTATAGGTGGAGGAAAGGGTAAAAAAATTAGAATCTTCAGATCGAACTAATCATCATCAACCATTGATCGAAGTCAAGCAAGAGATAAAATAATATTCAGAACTTCGAAACTTCACCACTTTGACGATTATTAGAGACAAGGCCAAGGCATAAAATCTTGAAATCTTGAAATCACGAAATCCTGCTAGTCATTTGATCTTATAGGTAGATCCATAGATATCCTAGCTGTCGATCATGGTCATCCGACATTGAGCTTCTGGGGCAGTTGAACAACTTTAAGTTGTAATATTGTAGAGTCCTAGAGTGTCGAAGTCTTTAAATCCCACCAACCGTTAGATCAAGGGAATAACTTCAGGGGTAATGCTAGCCGTTGGATCTAGCATTAGTGGAAGGATAGAGTAAGCGGAGGTGTTAACCGACAATAAGCGATCATCGTCACTTTATGACCAGTTCGACAAGTATAACTCTGAGGGAGTTGAACAACTTAAGAGTCGTAATATCTCGGAGTCCTGGAGTGCTGAAGCCTTGAAAATCCCACCAATCATTAGATCGAAGGAAGAATTCAGGAGCAATGCGAGTCGTCATATCAAGCAACCTAGAGTCATGATCCAGGAGGGAGACATGTGGCATAAAACAAAGATGACACGAGGCCTAATCAACTGGTGACAAGTGTCAAGGCCCATTTGGCACATAAGGTTCATGAAAGCCAAGAATCAGGGTGACACGTGGAACACATACCATGGATCCACATCAACCTAGGTGACATCAGCATGCCACATCACTTCGAGATTACAGCCTCTAGGGATGTCCAACTTCTCCTACTAGCAAAAATGCTCGAAGTTCCAAAGGTCAAAATCATGAAATAATGTTGGCCATTGATCTAAGCTCCTTTGGAATCTTTCTTGATCGTCCAATTGAGTACAATGGAAGGATAACATGAGGAGTACTATCTACCGACAAAAACCAGTCGCCTACACTTTATGACCACTTGGACATGTCAAAATATGGGAGTAAAAGAGTTTGAATCGACTGGAAATCCTGAAGGTCGCAGTACTAGAGGACTTGGTTCTAGCATTGGTCGCGTGATAAGGTAAAGGAGTTGATAAGGAGTGCAAAGGGTCTAGAAGTAAATAAACCCATGGAAAATTTCAATTGATGTCCTATGTAGAAGAACAAGGGAAAGGCGATAGGAGCAACACTTAAGTGGATAATCCCGTGGTTTTGAGCCCGCGGTCATTTGGAAAAGTGGGTTGAAGAAAGTGCCCTTGTAGAATTCGATTTCCGTAACAGTTGAAATCACATGTAGAGTAATTCAACAAGATTGACACCAAACCATTCCATTGCTTCTACAAGATTGTTTTCACATGAAAGGATAAATAACTTAGAAAGGAATTGTAGTCTTTTAATTTAAAATCAAACTACTATATGACAACATTATTGTTAAAATTAAATGAAGAGGTGCAATGGTTCATTGTCAAAAGACACAATGGTTCAATATTATACCTATTGAAATACTTTATAAACCATAAATTGTGGTGGAAAGAAAGTGTCTTTGTAGTCTACATCAAAAGATCAAAATTAGGAGTAGAGTCCAAGAAATAAACTGTAAATATTTTTATGCAGTGAGGGTGGTAGGGAGGAGCTCGAGAGGATTTTAGTCCTATGCTGGTTAAAACCTGTTTCACGACGGATTTGGTACTTCCTAGAGTTGGTGCTTCCTCAAGTTGGTGCTTGAAAACAAGGGAGTTGGTGCTTGAAAACATGGAGTTGGTGCTTCCTAGAGTTGGTGCTCTGAAACAGGGGATTGGTGTCTCCTTGAATTGGTGCTCAAAAAAAGAGAGATTGGTGTCTCTCACACAATTGTAACTTGTACTTTTTATAATTGTTATATTTAATTTTTCTATTCAGTACATTCTTGTTGATCAATTGTTGTGATTAATAATTAATTATTATTTAAAATATTTAAAAAGAAGCAATACTGATTCACCCCCCTCTTAGTATTGGCCAACATTCCAACATCCTTTGTTAAGAAGGATACATTGTCCATAAGAAATGTGTTAATTTGATTATTTGATAGCTTATAACACAATTATTTGATAGCTTATGAATTTTTATTAACCATTTTCACATATTATATTTATCATCAAAGAGCTTGCAAATATTTAGCAGTGATCAATTGCATGTGATAATCGTTTTTTTCCCTGCCTTTTTTCGTTGATAACTTTGAGAGCAAGTTCTAGAAGTTTTTCACTATTATTTCAAAACTTGCATCTTTATCATATTTTTCTGAACATTCCATCGCATTACTTGACATGTTATTGAACAAGTTCCATGCAAGAAGATCAATAATCATAGTAGTTATCTGAAAGGCTAATTTGAATTTTGAACTGTTTCACCCCATTTTATCTCAAGTCACTATAGAACAAAACATTATCATATTTTTTTCATTAGATCAAGATGGTTTCTATTCTTTATATAAAATATACTTGTGGTTATCCGTTAACTCTTTCACCAGTCTCTAGTATGTCTGAGTGTTTCAATGTTGTTTTCTTTGTCACAAATGTTTGTAAAGAATTTTCTTGTGAAATAATTGTTCGTCTTCCATAAAGAAAAATACTTTTTTTTTAATAAAGAAAAATCAAGAACTCACCATTCACCTGCATTCTGCCTTAAGATAAGTATATTGTTGTGTGTTGTATTTGTGTTAGAGGGTACATATAAAAATAATTTATTAGAAATCCTTAAGTAATATTGGAATCACAAGGCTTAATGAGGCTTTGACAATAGAACAACTAATCAAAATCATAGGGTTACAAAAATACCTGAAAATACAAAAGTAAGTTGCTTGATGGCATTGTACCTCCACTGAAGAAGTATCTCACAATCCATTCATTTTCATGAACATCCCGCCACGTATGAGAATTTGTGAACCCAATTCAGATCTATTTTAAAAGATGTTTATCTTATTACAACTTATCTTATACCCTCGAAACAATGAAATGCTACAATTTTCCCACAACCACTCTTTCTTATGTAGTTGAATTGTCACTCTTTCAAGTCCATTTGTACCGGCACATCTACTCAAATTTATGTTATGGATTCTTTGGTTTATAAAGTTATAGATAAGCCTTCCACCAAAGGAAAAACTATTTCGGTAACGATATGATTTTTACTTTTTTAAAAGATGCTTATCTTATTACAACTTGTCTTATACCCCCAAAACAATGAAATGCTACGATTTTCCCACATGCATTTTTTCTCATGTTGTTGACTTGACACCTTTTCAAGTCCATTTGTACTGGAACATCTACTCAATTATGTTATGACTTCTTTAGTTTATAAAGTTATAACTAAGCCTTCCACCAAAAGAAAAAACTATTTTAGTAACAAAATGATCTTTTGATTTTTTGGAGGAAATGAGACTTCTTGATGTAATGAACCCACTTGGACATTAGTTTCATTAGTTAGTAACATATTTTCAATTATTTTCCATTGATGCAACTAATATCTAAGTCAAGCTGATATAAATAGAGTCTGCAATGGCTTGTAGCCCAGTTATCGCACTTGCCAATTGAATATTATGCACACCATATACATCCTAAATTGGTGTTCTTGAAAGAGAAATTTTTGACCAGAAAATTCTTATCTCAGAAGTTGAGAAATTTAAGGGTGTATCTATTTGTTTTTTAACATTTAAGCTCGTCTTTACAATGTTTATATCAATTGTCTCTTCGTTACATTTTATATTTGCCATGATATACTCAGATATATTTAATGTGATGTAGGGAAACATTTATATAAGTCCTCGCCAAGTCCTCAAACATATATCCTTTTGAATAAGTGGCTAACTTCTACATTTGGTATCCACATTCATATATTTCTTACAATCTTGCTAGTTGAAATAATTTTTCTGTAAACGTAAAATTTATATTATTGAAGAAAATCATTACAATGCATCTTATCTCGACCAACCATGTTCGCCAACTTATTGTCTAATTTCCATCGGTGATAGGCACATGATTACAAAATGAAACATCAACTACAATGGTTTTGCTTTATAGATTTAATTTTTCAGTGCAAAGTGTTAGGTATATAAAAATAAACATAATCTATTAATATATACTTAAACTATAGAACATAGGATATTAATATAATTATTAAAAGATGCATCACATAAAGACATAGCTTTACATAAAATGTCACCTCGAGACATATAAAATGCCAATGCCACACATCGTTGTAATTCATATCATTCATCATATCTTATTCATTAGTTTATATATTATTTGTCCCATATGGATTTATGCCTATTGTTCTTCTTATGCTGGATATTTCTTAGTAAATGAACTTTGTTCATTTCACAAAGCTTTAATTAGAGATCCTTAAACTATAATATGCTAAGGAATATTCCCACTGATAGTTTCTCCCATTTAGATCTTGAGTCTTCGGACTATGTTGTCTCCCTTGTTTACAAGCACTTAACTCCTTTGGTTGAGGATTTTATGATTTTTCATGTGCCTATACTTCTATCACAAGTAGGTATAGATGTCCAATAGAATTTGTATTGGAGCATCCCCTACTGCCACCATTATTTTCAATGAGCTTTCTAACTCTATAGTCATATCAAGCTAGAAACCAATAGATGGCTAAAGGTGGGATATCTGCCAGTAGCTTATAGTCAAAGATTGAAAGGCATCAGAGCACCCCAAGTTATTGAAACTCTATTGTCTTTCAGTTTCAACTTGGGCCTCACCACAAACAAGTTGATTAGTGCCAATTCTAGCTCAATCCAAAACCATACGAAGTACTTGACTAGGATATTTTCCATAGATGGAAAACTCTGTGTATTCCCATAATGCAAATGGAATTAGTCCTTGTTTTACATTTTTCTACAAATTCCTAAATTCAAGCCGAGATCTTGTATTTAAGTCCAATAATTCATATCCTCATGGGAAAGAATTGGTATTGGTCACTCAACAACCTTCTAATCCAAGTGAAATTAATTTCCACAAGTAGAGGCAAAGCGATACAATTTTAGTTTTAAATTATGTGCATTAGTCTTGCTTTACTAGGGAAAATCTACCAAAACTAACTCATCAAGCCATTAATTGTATTCATCCACGTTCTTAAGAGTTGCCCACCATGTAGTGCAGAAGATTTCATTTCCATCAATGACACAACACTTTCAAAAATACATTTAATTATCCATGCAATTATTTTGGCAAAAATATACCACCCCCAACCCCTAGGCTGCATGATTGCAATATGAATTTAGACTCATGTCCTCACTCCCACCTTGTGGAGAGCGATATTGAAGAGCTAAGACAACTTGAAGGAAAGTTACAACCAACAGGTATTGTTACCCCTCTCTCACCTAGGGGTAAACATAGGAGATCATGTCTCATGGTACACAATGAAGAAAATGATCCTAGAGATGATCATCAGTATTCTCTACAAACGACAACCCCTCTGCCTCCTCCCTCATCATTACACAACTTAGTCCACTTCACTTGATCAACATGGTTAATCCAATGTTGGTGGTCCATCACACATGAGATACACTAGTCATTGTTTCATATAAAGTGTAACATTTAATGCATTAGGAATTTAGGTGAGGATCATTGGTTTGAAGTCAGATAATGGATCATGATTGTTGGGAAGTTATGATTTTTTCCTTGTTTCACCTTGGTGGTTATTGTAGGTGTCCTAGTCCAATGTTGTCACTCTTGGGGAATAGGAGTACTACTGGGAAGCCTCGATAGTGGTAACATACTTCCCCCTTTCATGCTTAACACTTTCCATATATGTTCCTTTTGTTGTCATATCTTCTAGTAATGGTTGTTTGATGTACCCCAAAAATGCTCGTGGTTCACTCTCATATGAGAAGAAGGGATCTAATGTCGATGTTTATGTAACTGATAAAGAATAAAAAGAAAGCATGTTATAAAACAAAGAGGAAAGAATGGGATAAGAAATAACCAAGTCAAAAGCCAAATGTCAGCTTGAGCTCTACCCCCTTGCTACGAGCCTATTGCCCCTAGTCCTAGTGCACTAAATGCATATCAATTAAAAGGACTTAATCCTAGTAAGAAAGATAATGAATTCTTGAAACCTGAAAAGGAGAATTGCAAAGAAATAAAATAATATCAAAGGGAAAGAAGGGATTTGGAATACACACATTGCCAAGGAAAGGGTATACCATGCAGCAAGCATTCCCTCTACAAAGGCACTCATGGAAATGGATGGAGCTCAGTTAGCTTGCATGTCAATGAATCCATGACCATGAAGTAAACCCCATACCACCTTGTTCACTTATACTTACACTTTGAAGGGTTTCTCAGGAATCACTCCTCTACTTGGGTACTGACACACCTAATAGGATCCTGTGATGGCCCTCCCATACCTAAACTTAGGAAATTGCATAAAGTCTTGAGTTAATGTGAAGTTTGAATAAGATACCTAATCTGAATTGCTTACTTGGATCCTTTATTAAGTTATGGATTACTTTATGTGATTCTAATGGCTTTTGTATCTTGTAGTTGTTGTTCTTAGTTGATTTTGTGGACCTTTCTTGGTCACGATGCACTTTGACATGGTCCTTTGGAGGACGTTTTTATGATGATACCCAAGACATTGTGCACTATGTAGAGGATGTTGCACATTTGATGTAGAGTGTGGGGCCATATGATGACTGGACATGCCCTAGGATACCTCCCCACACCTCCTGGACCTTGGACATTGGACAAGTGAGCTTGGACATTGCCATTGTGAAGGCTTAGAAAGCCCCACAGTTTGGATAATGCACCCTTGATAATATTAGGTTTTGATCAGATGATGTTGCACTTGGAGATGATGCCACACCTCTTTGGAGACGTTATGGAGCTCTCTTCACCTATGACATCACCCCTTAGCCCTTGGACGTTGCATTTGTGATGATGACATCATGATTTGATGTTTGGTGGGATGGCCTAGCATGTGGGCATCCTTAATTTTAATGATGGATTGGAACATGATGGCGATGAGACATGACGTTTGGGGTGAGAAATGTGACCATTGACGATGCTTGCACCCTTTGATCGAGAGACATGGCCTTTGGAGGAACCTTTACCCTTCTAGAGCATGATATCATAGCCTTTAAAGGATCTCAAATCCATACATGTTATTTTTGAGGGGACATTTTGATGTATTTTCATTTTATCTTTATGTTGGAGGCTATTATGCGGGTCGACCCTGACCTATCCACCTTATATCATGGATATTTTATATTTTAGGGTTTTTTGAGGGCTAAACTGCTAGGGTTTCATCATATAAGAAGGTTAACGCTCCCTTATTATAAAATCATAACTTACACATGTGGAGTATCAATTCTATAGTCTTATTTTCTTATTTTCTCATCATGGAGTACTTGTGCACACCTTTTGGAGGGTGATCTCGTGGATGTTTCTCTTGTTTTGGTGGATGATTCTTAAATTAGGGTTTCTTCATGCATAGCAACTTGGTATAGTAAGTGCTCTTTCCAAGTATTTATGTTTATTCATGGTATTTTAAGTGGATGCTCTAGCAAATTATTGACAAGTTTCATGTTATTTTGTCTCCCTTGGATAATTTTGTTTTGAAGCCTTAAGAAAGATTGTAATTGGGCATCTCCTTCCTTGTTTTTATCCATCTTAAGCTTGTTGAAGCATATAAGGTCAAGTTTAAGGATTGTGATTATACATACCCCTAAAGTTTTTTTTATTGGTTAAATTATAGGGCTTGTGATTGTACATCCCCCTAGGGTTTACATATTTTCCACTTGATCTCTTGCTAGAAGCCTTAGAAGACAAAGGAAGACACCTAGGGTTTGAGATTGTTCAACCTTAGTGTTTGTTTTCCTAAAGGGTTAAGCCTAGGTTTGTGATTGTACAACCCTAGGGTTTTAATCTTTAAGTCTTCTATTGCTTCTAGTCTCCTTGAGGTTGTTGCATTGGCTCCATATGCCCAAGTATTTAAGACAACACTAGTCTTTCTCTTATTATAAGTGAC
Organism: Picea mariana; assembly: GCA_032191745.1. Lineage (NCBI taxonomy): Eukaryota > Viridiplantae > Streptophyta > Pinopsida > Pinales > Pinaceae > Picea > Picea mariana. The sequence goes on from JASDQU010099925.1 coordinate 529,362, forward strand.
CTAAAAACCTAGTTATATCTCTCTCTCTCCCAACGATTTGTTTTAAATTACGACTAATTACATTGCATCTTTGTTTTCATCTATTCCTATCCTAATGCCTTGCATATTAGCTTAGAATCATCATATAACATCATTATTGTTGCATTGATTGCATTTTCAGCCATTAGGGTTTATCATCTTGCATCTATTTAACATAGTTTCATGCTATTTAATTTCAACAATAATTAGTGATCCAGATTTATGAGCGGAACGAAATGAATAATAGACTGAATACAATAAAATAGAGATATGAAGAACAACAACAAATATCCAGTGAACAATAACTTATATTGAATAAATAAAATAGGTTAAAAGTGTAAAACTGCAGAACCGAAAACAACTTGCTCGAATGGTGGTAGCTATCTCTGAGAAGAGATGTGGCTGCTACGCACATCCGTCTAAGAAAAATGATTACAATGAGGCTCCAGAGGCATTTTTAACATTACTAATGAATGCCAAAACCCTACACATCCAAAAACCTAACCCTAGGAAATGAAACACCAAAAGCTATGTGGGCCCCGATGGGTAAGTTAGTACCTCAACTTCTGAGGGTCGTAACTTTTGCATACAAACTCCGTTTTAGGCATGTGATAGCCCGTTGGAAAGGTATTTTCAAGAAATAAACATTGTGCCATCAAAATCTAGCTCCATTTATAGTTTGACTATGTAAAGAAAAAAAAAACACTGTTTAGGGCCCCAAAACAACCCTAGAAGTACATAAAGATGCACTGACATGAAAACTTCCAAAATAAGCCAATTGGAATAGGTGGGTGGCCACCAATACCCACATGGATGTTGTGTAGGGCTTCAAGATAGCCTCAAAAGTGTAGAACCCACAATTATAAAGAAATGTCATCATTACAGAGAAACATGTTGAAGTAAAAACGATCAAGAGGAGCTAGTTGGAATAGGTGGGTGGCCACCAATATCCACATGGATCAATCCTCCTCCCTTAGGAAGTAATTGTCTCCATTGCATTGAGTGCCCCCATCAGGTGAGAAAATTTCTGTTGAATTTGGCCTCGAGTGAGCCACTTGCCTTGGTGCATGAGTTACCTTGCCTTGACAACCCGATAAAGATGGATCCTCTATTGGCGAGTTCCCTTGACCTGTGTGTCCATTATCTGATCAGTGGATGCTTGTTCCATGTAGTCAGGGTTGAGATCTATTGGTGTCAACCGTTCTGTGATCTCCGAGGTGTCCAATAATAGTGGAAAATATGGTCGAAGGAGGTCCACATTGAACACTGGGTGCAAGCCAAGGAAGGGGGGAGTGTTGAGCTCAAAAGCATTGTCACCCACAACCTTGGTGATAGTGTAAGGCCCATAGTGAAGTGGACATATATTTCGACGGGGACCTGTAAGGAGTTCTTTATGCAAATGTAACTAGACTTTTTCTCCCACCTAAAACGTGTGTGGTAACCGATGTTGATCATGGCGCTGCTTGTACTTGGCATTGGCTTTCTACAAAATCTCATGGACTTGTTGGTGGATGTGATAAATCCACTCAATTAATCAGGTGGATTTTTTAGCCTCAAACTTAACATGGGGATATTCTTTCAGTGTGGTTGCAAGAGGTAGTGCAACATTAATGGGACGCAGAGGTTGGAATCCCAGCCCCACTTGAAATGGGCTATGGATAGTGGAGCTATGGAGAGCCCTGTTGTAGTTGTGTTGAACATAGAGAAGAATATCATCCCATGTATGTAGATGCTTAGAGTTATACATGCACATGATTTGCTCAATCATCTGACTGACGACCTCTGTTTGGCCATCGGTTTGAGGGTGGAAGGTAGTGGATTTAGTGAGCTTGGTCTCCAATAATGACCAGATACTTGACCAAAATGTGTTGAGGAACCTGCTGTCTTGATCAAAGATGATGGTCTATGGTATCCCAAAATGGACCCACACTCATTTGAAGAAGAGCTTGGCAGTATCTGTCGTTGTGATGCTCTTCTTGTAGTCTATGAGAATGACCATCTTCAAAAACTGATCAACCAACACAAATACATAATAATTGCTTTGCTTGGTGGACGAAAGGCCAGACATGTAATCCATTGAGACGGATATCCAAGGCCTATCGGGAGTAGGAAGAGGGGTGTATAATCTTTTATTCTTGATGGATGTCTTGGAAATGGCACAGACAATGCAAGATCTGATATACTTTTTGACGTCCTGTAGAAGTTTTGGCCAATAAAAATGTTTCTATAGAACGACCACAATTTTCTCCACGCCAAAATGTCCTGCCATTCGACTGTAGTGAGCCTCCCAAATCATATTTTCACACTCACTTGCAGGAACACAAAGGTGGCCTAGATGGCATAGTAGTCCATCTTGAATGTGAAAATTGGTGACATTCACGCCTGTACCCAAAAGATGATAGGTGGTGGAAAAGTCAGGATGACGGTGGTGAGTGCAGCCACGGGAGGTCAACTGAGGCAGTGAATGACATGATTTGTTCTCTTTGTCTTATACTTGATGTTGATATGGAACTGTTTCATGTATGTGGACAAATTTTGATGGTGGTCATTCTGCAACTTTCCCTGTGTCTGTATGAATTGCAGAGGCTTGTGATGAGTGTGGATGATTTTCTCCTTTCCCAGAATGTAATGTTTCCATTGATGACATGCTTGCATAATGTAATGCATTTACTTATCATAGGTGGGGCATTTCCAAACGGTATCTGAGAGTGTCTCACTATGGTATGCTACTAGATGACCATGCTGAGTGAGAAATGCGCCTACAACATAATCAGATGCATCAATCTCAATCTCGAACGATTGTTGTAGATCGGGTAAGGAGAGTACTGGAGCTGAGCACAAGTAATGCTTTAGATCATCAAATGCTCATTGTTGTGCCTTCCCCCATGTGAACGTTTACTTTCCACCTCCCTTGATCACTTGGCTGAGGGCCCATGCAATATGGGAGAATCCTAACACGAACCGTTGGTAGAAGTTGGCAAGTCCTAAGAAGCTATGAAGCTCGGTTAGTGTGGTCGGGGTTGGCCAGTCACGAATGACTTGGATCTTAGTTGGATCCACATGTACCCCATGCTCATCAACAATTTATCCCAAGTATTGGACCTTGTTCATGCCAAAGGAGAATTTTTCCAAGTTGGCATATAGCTTTTGGTTCCGCAGAGTGCTCAAAACCTGTTGAATTTGCTGCATGTGCTCCTCCCAAGTTTTGTTGAAGATGAGGATGTCATCCAGATATACCACCACAAAAGAGTTGGTGAAGGGTCTCAATACATCATCCATCAACCTCATGAGTTTTTTTGGTGCATTTTTTAAGCCAATGGGCATGACCAACCATTCGAAGAGACCTTCTTTAGATTTGAAAGTTGTCTTCCATACATCAATCAGTTCGATGGGAACCTGGTGGTAGCCAGACTTTAGGTCAATATTGTTGAAGAACATTACCCCTTTGAGTTGATCAAGAAGGTCATCAATTTGGGGAATTGGGTACCATTTCCTGACTATGATTATGTTTAGTGCTCTATAATCAATGCAGAGCCTCCAAGTCCTGTCTTTCTTTTGCACCATTACAATCGAGCTTCCACAAGGGGAGGAGTTGGGTCTGATGTGCCCCTTTTAAAGCAACTCTTGAATCCGATGCTTGATTTCATCATTTTCCATCAGCAAGTGACAATAGAATGGTCCATTAGGCAGAGGTGCATCGGGGGTTAGATCAATTGGATGCTTGACTTGGCAATGCGTCGGTACCTTGGTGGGCGAGGAGAAGATGTCTTTATACTCTTCCACGATCCCTTCCACTTGCTTCTGTTGCAAAGAGAGGTTCTATGTAGAGGTCATGGATGTGGCGGAAACCTTATTCTTACTGTGAGCACATATCATAAAGAAGATGAACTTCCTGGTCTGTGAAATGAAATTCCGCATTTGTTAGCAGAGGTTAAAGAAATAGTGGTAGGCGGTGCTACCTCTGGTATCCTGTACAATTGTCTACCCAAAGTAATAATAACACAGTGAGGTCTAGACTCATACACAACATGTCACTTCTACAAATATGGTTGTCCTAAAAGAACATCAAAAACTTCAAGGGGAGAAAGATCACACAATACCTCATCTTTGAGGGGCTTGATGCCATAGGACATATGACACTGTTGGTTGATTCAGAGATCTATTCCTTGGTAAAGTCAGCTGATGGTGTAGGGATATGGGTACAGTGTCATTGATAGGTCTAGCCAGTTAATGACCTCTGCTGAGATCGGGTTCTTCTGACTACCACTATCGACAATGAAATGAAGTGGAGCCCCCTTTACTCACATTTGTGAGTGAAATAGGTGTTCCCCTTCCTCTAGTTCTTCTTGTTCGCTTGGATGGACTGTGGTGGTAGTGACAATGGCGCTGGGTTCGAAATTGATAATCCACTTCCCTCCTTCTAGATTTGATTCAGAGTTAGAATATTCCTCTGACTCGGAAGCTTTTAGCTCGGCCACTAGTGACTACTTAGAGCGACATTCTTTGGTGTTGTGCCAAGGGATTTTAAGGTATTCACACCACTTTCCTGTGTCCTTCTTCAAATTCTCATTTCCCTTCTTCTGTTGCAGCTTGGACTAGTTGTCCTAAGAGTGGTCATATTTTCTTTGTCTCTTATTTTGTGGGTTGGGGCCACCTTTTCCCTACTTCGGGTGTGAGGAGTTTGCAGATCCAAACTGTCGCCTCTTCTCCTTAAATTTCTGCTCGATCTTGACAAAATATCTATAAGACACACCTAATGATGCGATGTACAAAAAATCCATTTTTGTTTGAATGTATCTATGCAGAAAACCATGGTATTTGAGAACCAGATGTCGTTCAAAGTCTTTGATACCCAATTTGGTGTGCAGGGTATGGAAAATATTGATGAAATCTGGAACTGTCTGGTCCCTTTTCTAATGTAGCGTGGTCCATCTTATGTACTGGTCCTTGTAGCTTCCAACACGGTAGTACTGTTCTTTAATGGAATTCCTGAAGGAATCCCATGTAGGGGTGACTACAAATATTGCATATTCCTCTATGGCCCTTTGCTTAGAGTAAGTATACCACCAATCCTTAACATGGGGGACGACCTTAAGGAGTGCAAAAGTAATATTTTCCCTATCGAAAAAATTGTGGACCGAAAAATACCCTTTGAGAAGATTTAACCATTTATCTACAACATCTGCATCTATCAGTACTTCAAATAATGAAATATCAAAATTTTCTTGTACCTTGAAGGGGGTTTCATGTCCACTTGATGAAGATGTGTTTCCTGTGGGAAACTATCGAAGGATCTGTGCAAAGTTGTCTATCATTTTGTTCCTTTGTCATGCAAGGGCTCCCTCAAGCAACAATTTAAAAGGACATTATGCTCCATCATCTTGCTTCTCATCCCCCATGAGTTGTTGTCAGGCTCGACACGACTGATCTTGCAAAGGCTTGACTAGTTTGAGTCCCAACTTCTTGTACCCAGATCTTGTCGGGGACATGCACGAAGAAAAATAAATGAAGAGCAGACCACTCTGATACCACTGATATGGATTTATGAGCAGAACAAAATGAATAAGAGACTGGATACAATAATGTAGAGATATGTAGAACAACAACAGATATCCTGTGAACAATAACTTCTATTGAATAAATAAAATAGACTGAAACTGTACAACTGTAGAATTGAAAACAACTTGCTCGAATGGTGGTAGCTATCTCTGAGAAGAGATGTGGCTTCTACGCACATCCGCCTGATCCAAATGATTATAATGAGGCCCCATAGGGCTTTTTAATATTACTGATGAATTCCAAAACCCTAGACATCCAAAAACCTAACCCTAGGAGATGAAACACCAAAAGCTATGTGGGCCCCGATGGGTAAGTTGGTACCTCAACTTTCCAGGGTCGTAACTTTTGCATACAACCTCCGTTTTAGGAGTGTGATAGCCCGTTGGAAAGGTATTTTTAATAAATACACATTATGCCATCAAACTGTGACTCGGTCTACAGTTTGAATGTGGCAAGCCAAAAAAACACTGTTTAGGGCCCCAAAACAACCATGGAAGTACAAAAAGATGTATTGACATGAAAAGTTCCAAAATAATCCAATTGGAATAGGTGGGTGGCCATCGATATCCACCTGGATGCTGTGTAGGGCTTCAGGATAGCCCTAGAAGTGCAGAACGCACAATTACAAAGAAAAAGTCATCATTACAGAGAAATGTGCTAAAGTAAAAACTGTCAAGAGGATCCAGTTGGAATAGGTGGGTGGCCACCAATATCCACCTAGATCAATTAGTTAATGGTTTATTAGTCTTTTGTCTTGCATTCAACATATTTTCTTCATTCCCTATTACTTATTTAGAACTGATTTATTGCTGATGTTATAAACTTGTTAGATGCTCAAGTATCTTATCTTTCTTTCAAGTTTTATCACAACCTTTCCTTTTATTTTGATATTTAGTATTTCGGGGCATATGATTTACTCTTCTTTCTTAATAAACATCATTGATTTCCTTAATAACACCCCTCACACACAAACAATTGATTTGCTTTGTCTAATTCATTTTGACCTTTCCTTCAACCTTGACCTAGCTAGCAACCAAGATAAGGGGCCGTAGACTTGCCTTATCTTGCTATAGGATCCTTTAAGGTTTCCAGGGAATCCTCTCTTGTGTTGGATCTCTATCCATCACTAAAACGAGGCAAGTAATTGCTTATGTGACAGTGGGAATTACTTCCATATGTTACACTAGTTAAGCACCTTGTAAAGGCTTTGCACAAGTGCTAGATTTTGTGATAACATTTTGGCGTCGTTGTCGTGGAGAATTGAGTCATTCTTCATGTGATCCTAAAGTCTATGCTTCATTGCTCTTGGGTAAGAATACATCAAATCCTTCATTTAGATAGCTTACCTAGTGGCTCCACTCATATGTTTTGGTATAATGTGTTATCATATTTTCAATTAATGGAAATATGGCACCATGGGAACTTCATGAAATGTTTCCTTCTCTCAATATTAAAGACATCCTAGGGTACCCAAATCAGCTTCCACCTTATTATGAGAAATGTATCGTAGATTTCCAAGGAGATGTTTACTCCACTATCCCACATGTTGAGATGTTCATGAAATATATCTCAACACTAAAATAAAGACATGATGAAATTTTATTAAGACTATTTTTATTATCTTTGGGACATGTTACCCCCCCATGTCTAGGGGTAACTAGAGGAGATCATGTCTCATGGCCCACAATGGAGAACATGATCCCAATCATGATGATGATCAACATGTACACAAGTGGCATCCCAATAAGCCCCGTCATTCACCTTTATAGTTATAGGTCAACCAAGACTCATCACATCCAAGAAACCCAGAGTATGGGAGATTGTAAGCCCATCACCATGAGGTATGTTAGTCCTTATTTTATGCAAAAAGTTGTGCTTAATTTGTTATGCATATGGATGAATATCTTTGGTTGAATTTGGATAATGGATCATTGGTTTTGGAAATTGTGTCAGTTTCCCTATTTCACCTTGGTGGTAAGCTTCTATCGCCTAGTCCCATGTTGTCACCTCTGAGGGAAAATGGGTAATACTGGGGGGACCTCACAAGGGTAACGTTTCGTTCCCCACCATACTTAATAGTTTCCATCCTGGAGCCTCTCATAGTTTACTAAACTTCGACAATGGGTCTTGGTCCATTCTCTCATGAGAAGAGGGGATGAAGGCCCAAAGTATGATTGCAACTGCTAGTAAAAGAATAAGAAACTGATGCTAAAGACAGAAACAAATGATAGCAAGAAAGGACTGATAAAATCATGTCAAAACTTGAGCTCTACTCTTTCAGTGCTCGCCCCGGTCCCAAATAGAAATGCTAAATATTGAAACCTTATAAAAGGGGACTTGAAAATATGGTGGACTAGAAAGATGGATGATAAAGGGGTTTGGAAAAAATAACACGTAAATATGGGGTAACCCAAGAGAAAGCACAACCTCCACAAAGGAACTCATAGAAATGGATTCAATGACAACATGAGCCATGAAGTAAGCCCTAAAACCATATCCCTATCACACTTGCTCTTGAAGGGCTTTTACTTTCCCTGTCACTTTTGGGACCTATCCTTATACCTGGGTTATTTTATTTCCTGTCTAGGTGGAAAACCTAAGAGGATCGGATGAAGGACTTCCCATACTTAAAATTTTCAACTCACATGGGGTCTTGGGCTAGTGTGATGCTTGAAGGGGATACTGATGTGAATTAAGTTTCAACTTACTTTGCATGTTATAAGGACTAATGTTTATTATGAACTTTGGATAACCATGCTTTATAGTTTGGTTTGTTTTGGATGGCCCTGACATGTTTCTTTGAGGGTTGTACCAGGCTTGTACCTAGGACGTTGTGCCTTTATTGCAGGACCATGACATGTGTGATGGAGAGAAGTGGGTCATCCGGTGACTCACCACCCTCATACATTATCTCTCACATCCTCAGAACCCTGAACAATGGACAAATGGGCTTGGTAGGAGCAGATTTAGTCATTGGCACATAGATGGGTTGGAAGCCCGATAAGTTGGACAGAGTACCATAAGAATTATATTGCACTAGGATCAACATGTTGCATCAACAAACAATTAGAGACAGTGCAGAGATGAGATGCAACTCCTTGAGGCCTGGACGCAATACCTGGATCCTAGACTCTGGCCTTATTATGGTGATGACTTCACCTTCTAGGGTGTGATGTAGCTATGGTTTTATGCACATATGGGGTACTAATGACACATAGCATGATTTTCAGTTAGGAGAGACATCACTTTCTCCCAAATTTCTCTAAATTTATTCCACATGCTCTTTGGAGGCCTCCTTCTTTCCCTAAATACCTTGACATCTCACACGTGTGGGCTATTTTGATTGTATTTTTCATTTATTGCACTTGTAAAGGATAAATGAGGGGTCAAACACACTTAAATTGAATGTAATGTTATGTTTGCGGAAAAAAGTGAGACGCTAGGCCTCATATATAAAGGCTAGCTCTCATTTCATTTTTGTATCATCATTCCCTCACCTTTGTGAGACACACTTCCGAAACTTCAACCCTTTTGGGGTAACTAGCTCTTCTCTATCATGCATTATGCTTGGAAGGATCTTTTATGGATGTTTTTCCTGATTTTGGATGGATGTCTCTGTAATTAGGGTAATATTCTCCTGGTTTCTTGGACGAAGTAAGTAAATTTATAGAATTATTGTTTATGATATTAATGTTCATGGTGAAATTGTTATTTTGTTGCAAGAGGTCTGTTTATTGAAACCCTAAGAGATGAACATAAGTTCTTCTTACCCTCACAAGGTGATATTGGTCTAAAATTGGTTGATTGTCCTTGCCAGGGTTCGAACCCTAAAGTCCAAAAGTGGTAGCACTTTAGGATTTTATCCCTAGACATTTGATCATTGACCTAGTTGAAGCTACAAGAAGGGATAAATGGTTTTTAGGGCCCAAGTGTGCTTGCACCCTGGAAGTAATTCTCCTCAAGATATAAGACCTAAGGCCCACATGTGCTTTCACCTTAGGGTTTAGATCCTATCTCTTAGTTTCAAGTAGTCCAACCTTCAAGCTTGGTTGCATTGAAAGACTACATACCGTAGAAAGTCACTAATATTGAAGCAATTCTCTTGGTTAATTGATTGACAAAATATCTCTCTCAAAACTCTCAAACATCCTTGTAATTGTACTAACACTAACCTTAGAAAACTCACTATATAATTTTCTGCTGTTATAAAATGTTTGCTAGGACCATCTAAATCACATTAATTTGATGCATACACTAATATGAAGGTGGCTTAAGTCACTCAAAAATAACATCTAACAATTAGATAATATTCTCTTGGATGTATGCTTAATTTTCATGATCAATTGTTGTATTTTTGAGCATGTGTTATTGTCGCTATTGCAAATTACTTATTTCTGTTTTAAGGTTGGTTATTTGCTGCAATTTTCCATAGCCATAGCAATTTAACGTTTCTAGTGTCTAAAAGAGGTGTTTATTGCATACTTTGGCTTGGAAATTGCTATATATATATATATATATATATATATATATATATATATATATATATATGTTGTAAAGTGTTCTTGTTCCGGGCAGGTACCAAATCATCTTCAAACCTCTTCTTTTCCTTGACCTCAAGCAAGGGTTTTAAAATACTTTGATCGAGAGATTTAAAATCTCTTGATCAAGGTATTTTAAAATCCTCATTCAAGGAAGTTTTGACATAAATAGTTCAATTTTGGTTTAAAATTCTTGATTTTAAGCCCTCTATCAAGGGCTTAGAGCCTTGATCAAGTAAACTCTTGATCGAGGGTCCACATAGGCCCTCTTTGCATGCTTAACTTGCCAAAAAGAGTGACTAAGATTCATGGATTCACCCTTGTATATACAACCCAAATAATTAATTGTTTCAATACACATAGGCCTACAACATGCCTACAAGCACCCTTGAATGTAGTTATTTCATTCACAAATTTGGACCTGATTTGTTAAAAAAAGACAAGCTAATAGTCACAACAAAAAAAATCCTAGATAACCTCTTCACAATAGGTTTGATGAGACCAGTCCATAGTAACAATATTCCCTTAAATAAATATATAGTTAAAATACATAAATACATATCCATGTCAAGGCTTAAAATACACAACAAGAAGTAACCTTGATACCTTGTCCACATCATTTTTGATACGACCGATCCATAACAACATTCTTTCCATAAGGAAATAAATAGTTAAAAGACATAAAACCATAACCCGTGTCAAGAACACAAATTGAACTAAATAGGTAACTCAATCACCAAAGGCTGTCAAATCCCTTTCTCTAGTTTGAACTCCATCCATTAACTCTATCAACAACCCTACATTAATTGCACAAAGCAAGACTTCTTTGGATAGTGTATTTGTAATGGAGTTCATTTTTTTATAAACATGAAAACATGATATTTTGGCAAAAACAAATTCCATTCTTTTCACTTATTCCAGTATAGGCTAAAGGGACAAAATTTGTAGCATGTATCTACCTTTATCCAATTTATAACCACTACTAAGTTTCCAAATACATGTAGCTTACTAACTCCTTAATTTGCAGTTGGTTTTAGTAGAAAAGTCAATTCCATTAGCTTAGTAAAATTATTGGTACCCTACTAGACCTGCCATGAATGTAAAAATATGTAACTCATTTAAAAATAATGAATCACGAGCTATGCTAATAATTTTAAGAAAATGAATATCCCTATAAGAAAAACCCAGTCCTCGGCCATATCAATCCACAGTTGATTTAGAGTGTTAGGTTTTTTTATTTTTTCGAGACATTTATAGTCTTGAAAATATAGATCTAGTTTTTGAGGCACATTGAAATGGTGGCATTAATCTAGATTGAAAAATATCCACATTGTGGGCTAGCCAAATACCCCATGAGACCACTAAGGGAAGAGCATAATAGGGTTTTTGGTCTATGTTCTGAAACTGATATTGCATATGTTATTTTACAATGAACTTGTGCCATAATATCTTACATGTAGTCATTAGATCCATTTCTTCGCAAACCAATCCAATGGAAGGAAAACTAACTAATATATGGTCTATTGTTTCCAATGCCTATTTATATAAAGTAAATCTCCCTAGATCCAGTTTTCTTCATCTTTAAAGAATCTCCCAAGTTAAATATTTATTTCTCATCATAAGCCACATATATACCTTAAGTTTAAGGGGAATTAATAGTTTCCATAGAGCCTTCCACCACCATTCTTCATCTTGTTCATATGCCTATACAAATATAGCTTTTTATCCCATTCTCATAATGTATTCACCTTGTAAAGGATTATTGCATGAAACCATAGTGTTATTCCTGAGATTGATTCTAAGGCTCAAATAATAATGTCAGTCATCCAAGGTTTTAAATGAAGTGTTTTGTGAGTGCTTTTTTCTACCTTCAGTTTCTTGAGAAATAATTTTTAAATGAAATTAGTGATAAGAAAGTACAGAGGTTGTATCTCATTATTTGAGTCACAATTATAATGTCAAATGATGTATAAAGATTTACAAAACTGTTAAAACAAAGTTAGGTATAAATTATAGATAAGTCTCACCTTGTTTATAGTAGAAGAACAATAGAAGAGCCCTTGAACATGATATAAAAATGCAGTAATTCACACAGATCACAAGTCTTGTTTTACTCACAGTAATAATAGAGGAAAATTTGTTTACTGAATGAACTCCTGGTATAATATGATCACAATATATGCAATACTAAATTGCAATCAATCACTTTTCAATAATTACAGAAAGAAATTAAGAGAAATGGAAACACAAAGGGAACACATAACTCAAATTGAATGAAACTTAGAATCTTTGTCTGCACTTGTATTAATACTCAAAAAGAGTTTCTCTTTTACATTCGACATGAAGCCGCCTCAAATAGATCTAAAATCTATGTATTTATACAAAATTTGTCACAACTGAAAAACATTGGACTTCTCACAATATTTGACTAAAAATAGAATAAAACAACAACATGCAAATATTGTTGAGTTCTGCTGGTGCTTCCTCTGTTTCTTCGTTTGCTGGTAGATGTGCTGGTTTTCCTTTGATATTTGAGCTGAGTACACATGTCCATTAGGGCCACCACAATCATTCGGCTTACTGTATTTTCCTTTTGATCTCGTTTCCATCTGTCCCTTTAGATCTGTTCACTGGGATAAGGAATTGCAATTGAAGACATGGGGGACATAGTTTGATGAATAACTAAATGTTGGTTTGTTAAGGGATGTATAACGGTTACATGGAAGAGCAACTGTTCACGAAAAGAATTATGGGGCGATAAGTGTCCAATAAGGAGGTGGGATGAGTGGATGCAAGAATGCGGGTGGTAGGGATAGACGGGGTAAGTGACTGTTGGAGGGTGAAAGGTAGAGTGGGTGGATAAAGTGGGCACTGTGCATGCTTTTTCATTTGGTCCCAACTACACTCACTTTTCCATGTTCAATGCATTGGGTGCACCTGTCCATTAATGCTACCATGAATCTTGAAGGCTCAATCCTTTCATTTAGTCTTCTTCTATATTTGTGGCAGCTTCTCCTGGATCTTGTTCACCTCTTGGACTGTGACCTAAAACTGTGAACTTGGATTAACCAACCATTCATTAATTTTAAGTAGATCAATCTGGCTCATCTCTTGGATGGCTGCCTGAGTATCTTCCTTGTTCTTTCTGTAGCTTTGCTGGTTCATTTCTATTTCGATCTTCCCCAAGACCTCTGAGATACTATTTCCTTCGAACTCAATCAACTGTTTATTTATTGAAGATAATGCCTCTAGACAAGCCTCTTTTACATCCTTGGCAAGTTTCTTGCCTTCTTCCAGATTTGTTTCCTAGGATTTTAGGGCCATTTCGCCTCTTACTTGTTCAGAATGAGAGAGAAGGGGAAGACTAGGGAAATTAACTCTCTGCTTCCATACGAGAACTTCTTGAAACTTAGACTGGGATGAGTAGGCCTCTTTTTCCTTGACATAAATATCTTTTAGGGAAAGGTCTACTACCTGATAGCATTTCTGGATAGCATCTAATTTTAGATAGAGTTCCTACTGGGCAACTTCCAGCGTCTCATTGACCTCTGATGCTTGTGTTTTGAAGGCCAAAATGTCTATCATTGTGTTCTCTGTTAGGGTTAGTCTGGCCTGCAACTGCTCAATCAAGTTGTCACGCTGAGTGATCAGTCCTTTGCTTGTCTGTGAACTCTGGTAGATAAACTGAAGGTTATCCTGTAACTGCTTAATTTGCTACTGATGACTAGCCCTGATTTGCTCAAAGTCCTGGTTCATCCCGCTTCTGACAGTTCGCTTTGTACTCTATATATAATTTTGAAATTGTTCTACCAAGAGTATTTTTTTTTGTAGTTGTTCAGTTAAACTGTCCACTGACCATTGATTGGCAGTGTAAAAAGCTCCTAACAAACCTGCAACTTTTTTGCAAACTCTGGACCATCATGGTCTTTCTCATCATAAACCAATCTTTACCTTTTAGTGATAACTCCATCCTTTTGGTGAGATTCTCTCTTCACAATGGATTTTCATTTCTTTCTAAAAAAGAAATCTGAGGGAGGAATCTCTTTGGGAAAGATAGGAGTAAGATCACCTACGAAAGTGAGTTCGGAACTAGGATTTTCGAAGCTGGTTTCTAGAGGGGTTAATAATGTGATAGGAGAACTAATTTTGGTGGAAGGTTTTTGTCCTGTTGTATCCGGGGTGCCAGCAGAAGTGGCTCATGTCGAATGAGGGACAACTTCTCCCAGATTCATGAAGGCTTCGATCTGAGCTAACACTTGTGGATCATTTAGTCCTGACAATGACACTCTTATTTCATGAAATAACACTTCTGGGCCTTTTGGGACTTCCTCAGCTTTGTGCTTAGCGGAGCAACTTGGCTCAGATCCTGTAGGCCTGGCTGCTTGTGAAGGAGGTGTGGGTATTGACTCTCCTTGCAATATCTTTGGTAAACTGTTTCGTCTGTGTTTCTGAAAGCTGAGGAAACCGACTTTTTGGTAAAGGGGCAGAGTCTGGAATTTGCTTCAGACTTCCTCATAAGATCTAACTCCCCTGAACATTTCGTCATAAGGAGAATTATCATGGATTTATCACTTCATGTTAACTGAGCCAATTAAATTTCCACTATCTTATGTGGATCATTCTTCTTGAATTCAATTTCAACCAATTTGACATCCTCCAGGGCTGCGACCTCAACTTTAGAGTGACCGAAATCTAATAATGTGAACATTCCAACTTGAATGGGGAAAGTTGTCCAAACCTTTTTCTGAGCTACTTTCAACTCCTTGCTGATACCCCCTGCTACTGTCTGGTATGCTCCAGACCGACCTGTCAGGTAAAAAATGTGGGAGGGCATGAGGAGGAACATAACAACCAAATACTCTGATATAGGAGAAATTCTCCTCAATGAACCAGTTTGCAAGCTTGCCTAAGTTCCCCATAATCCTTCCTGAAATCCGGGGCGACGGGTGACCATAAATAGCTATATGAACAATAAATACAACGTTGTGACAGATTTCGTAAAATAAATCTTTGGCGTTCTCCTCCCATAATTTGGAGTGATAAAAATGAATTGGCTCAGAACTGGTCAGGGTCCAACTCCAGTTCATAAGGGGAAAAGGGGTCATGAAACAAATGGTGTCCATAACATATGACGACATGTAAAAAGGGGCAGGCTGCCCTTTTGATTTTGCTTATTTATATTCATCGATTTCCTTGGCCAAATTATCAGATAACATTTTTGCCCAATTGAAGGTATAACCCTCAGCTACCTCATTCATGATGGCTACCCACTCAACTGAGAAATGTGTAGGGTTCTTCTTCCCAAACAAGCGACAAAGCATTATGGCTACATACAACATATGAGCGTCTAAAGACGCCGTGGCGTACATACCATGAGTGTTGGCTCTGAATTTTTCCAGATGTCCCCACCAGGTCTTGACTATATCATGACCATTTCTAGCGTATTGGGTACATTTATTTCTCTCAAACTCTAGAAGAAATGCGACATTGTAAGTGTATTTAGGGGTAGGGGAAATCTTGTACATTACTTGTAGGTGCTCTGGTTAGAAAGAGCCGACGATGACATGCTGTTGGTGGATGATGCTCCTCGTTTGGATGTCGACATGTTCCAAAGCCCAACTTATCATATTGTTATAAGGTATGATTCTTGGCCATGCAACGATCTTATGCAGTTTGGACTACACTACATGTCTAAGGTTAAATGTAAAGGACTTGTCTTCTTCTTCAGCGGAGTCGTCTGGACAGTTAATGATCTCGTGCTCTAAGACATCAAAAACCTGCTTCCAAGTTTTGATGGCATCCACAACTCACAGAGTTGTGTCTGATAGAACATCTGCATTTGGATTTGAATCGTCCCCCGATGCATCAAGATTCTTTGCAGCTTTTCATGGAGCCATAATCCTCAAGAAAACATAATTAGCTTACCTGTGAAAAGAGACGTCTGTAAGCTCTACACTGAATAAAAAACTGCTAATTGCAAATGGTAAAAATGATTTTGAAATTCGAAGTGCTTTATTCAAAAAGTGCATCGATCTTCATATAGCTCTACCGACGAAGAATTTATTAAACTTAAATGGAATTCATTACCTGGTGATTCACAATCTTCATTTGAAATCACAATCATAGATGTCATTAATACTTCGACAATTTGCGTTCAGAAGTTTTGGATGTGATAGGGTGGAAATCTCCCGAAGTCTGAATTCGTGGGAGAGTTAATGTCCAAGTAATCACTTTTATGTCTTAATCAGTCATGTTTAAAACGTTGCATTAAATTTAAGTATTTCGGAAGTTCGGAATTCAGAAGTTTTGAATATAGCACAAGGGAAACTTTCCAAAATCTGAAACTGTGAAGTGATTAATTAACACTCAATCTTGACTAATTAAAGCCATTTAACTGTTTTATTAATTCCTTGAAACCCTTTTTAAATTTTTGTAATTACTTAACTTCGATGCTTTGATAATCCGGGAATTGTGAAATAAAAAACTCCCACAGAGCAATCTCTGATAGTGACGTGACAGAGGTGACGTCATTCTGATGACATGTTAAGAAAAGAAAGGTGCCACGTTTCACTTGAAAACGTGCGAATCATCCGACGTAAATGTCAAAAATAAGTGCCACGTGTCAACCCAAGAAAATATTTAAAGGACATGTGTCCTATGATGTGTCTGTAAGTCCTTTATGAATTATCATGAGTGACTATCTTCGGGACTTCATAATTTCAGAGTTTTTGTTGTTTAGACTTGTTGGAACATCCAAAGTGCGGAGCTCTGAAGCGACCGTTAAAGACTTTCTCTTTAAAACTCAGGCAACTTCTAAAATTCGGAGATCATTAGGATTGTTCGATCAAATTAAGGAAACTCATCGATTGTAGATAATGTAAGCGCCTTATTGATAAATAACAATCAATGGATTTGATTTTAAAATTAAAAGGCAACTTTGTAAGTTTTTTTCTCTTTTGGGTAAAATTTTATTTCTAAGAGGTAAAATATAAAGTTCAACAACTCAAAATTATACGTGTTCTAACACATAACATCCTCTTCGTCATTAATACAAAAATGGATCATTTTTAGTTGGTGCACATAACCTTTTCATTAAGAAACCTCTTCCTCTATAAGTCTCATCATCTCACCATCCATATATTATTGTTTCCATATTGAGGTATTCACAACATCAACTGTTTGATCAAGATGAAATATATTGTGACTCTATAGCTTAGAAATTAGACCCTAAGATAATCCATAGACTTCTCCACATCTGACCGATGGGTTTTCTCCATTCCTAACTTTTCCCATTGCCAACCTTTCAAACAAGTCATTTCCCCACCAAAGGTAAAGATAAAACAAGAGCCTTTCATAAGATTGATACATTATGTATGGATCTGTTCTCCATCCTTATCTATTCTTCAATTGTAATGGATCAAATATATTTATGAAGAATTACTTTCCTCTGTAATAATTCCTTTGAGATTATCCATGATAAACTTTTGGTAGCCAAAGCATGTCCAAAATAATGTATATTTTTAGGTCCCCAAACACCTACTTTCCTTAGTTTTAGCCAATGATTTCCATTTTACCAAAGTAATACAATCTCTTTCTCTCTTCCCTATCCATAGAAACTTAAAAATTTTGTTCCTTATCATTTCAAACACCCCTTTTGGAATGAAATCCATGGGATGTTAATACACCAGGATTGTCTCCAACAACTTCACTAATGTCAATCTACCTCCCAAAGAAAACAGTCTATTCTACCACACCTTGATTATTTTTTCAATATTTCCATTCCTTCTTCCTTTAGTCATTTGATTTCAAAAGGAAACCCAAATACTTAAACCCTCCTTGAAAATCCACTTCCTAAACTAGAAAGACCTGTAAAGTTGTTCTTACATGATCATACTCAAACCCATTAAAGGTAATGGTATATTTATGCATATTAAGTTCCATGCTAGAAGAAACATTGTATAGATCCAATATTTATTTCAACTATTAACATATCTTTTGGAGCCATCACAAAAGAGTAATACATAATCAATAAATGATATGTGAGTCAAACAAAATGTACTTCCTTTTTTTAAACCCCTTTGAGTTCATGTTATTTTAGCCTCTAGAATTGACTTACTTAATCCTTAGGCTATAATTAAAAAAAGTAATGGAGACAAAGGACAAATTTTCCTTAATCCTCTAGCTGGGATAAAGAACCTTAATGTTGAGTCATTTATACAAATTGGAAATGAAACAAATGATAAATATCTCATTATCCAATTTATCACTTGCACAAAAAAGTCAATATGGATCAATATAAGTCTCAAGGATAGCGGGTTAGATCCATCATAAGCTTTAGAGAAATCCAATTTCATAACCATTGTATTAAGTCTCCAGGTTTTAATAGAGTGGAGACCCTCCTGGGCCACCCCAACAACTTCATGGATTTGTCTCCCATGGAGTACCCCAATATATCTTTAGAAATGGACTCTCATAAGATATTCTTCACTTAAATAATTTTATCTTAATAATTATCTTGTAAATACAATTGTAGAGGGGTATAGGCCTAAAACCATCAAAAGAATATGAGATTTATTTCTTTGGGATTAAAGCTCTAAAGGTTAAATTATAATCCCTTAAGATTTTACTTGTTCTCCAAGGTTCCTCCATCACCGTCAATCAATATTCTTCCATTAGATCACAAAATTTTTGATGGACGAAATTGACTGTCTATCAGCTGGAAGAGTGAGTCCAGTCTGGGTTTGTCTAAATAACCCAAGCCGTTTGGTATAACTCGTTTTGACGGGTTTAATGGTTCCGTTGGCCAATCTAAAAGTCCTAGAAGAAACAAATAAAATAAATAAAAGAGATGAAATAACTAACTAATTACTAACCACACTATATATATGTACATATGCTCTAATGTAACTGTAGTAGTTGTATTTAAGCAGAAGATATACAAGTCTCATTTATTTACATGATTTACAAGCTGCAAGTTTTAATCGAAACTTACGAAATCAATGGAAAAATGATTGCTTCTAGGAAGCAAATAAAGAAAGCACATAAAAATATTTATTGTTTTTCTTTTATAAATTTAAAGAATCTTGCAAAAAAGTTAATGAAACATGAACATGTGGATAGTCAAAGCTGAACCATACATTCATTGTTTCATCATAAACAACTTAACTAAATAACACACATAATAACCTGTCGCTAATCAATGAAACTGGTATTTATCTTTCTGTGTTGTATGAGCTCCTGCCTGTACTGTTGTTAAGGGAAACCTATAACAAAACAATACTATCACTCCCAGAATACATTCAAAGAAGTATTTTATATTGGAGTAGATTAATAACAACATGAAGACAACTAATTAAAAATCGTGTAATCTTAAGATAATCAATATTTAAGAACGAAAGAAAACTCAATTCTAGGTATTGATATTATCCATCATTTAACATTAGAAATAAATTCCATAATAATCAAATGATCGATTGATCACACATAAAAAATGGAATAATAAATTATGGACAACATATAACATTTAACAGTATGAAAACACCATATGATGACAAGCTAAAGCTAAAATCAACTATAATAACATTTTCATAATACAATAGTAATGCAAGAACAAAATGGAATAAGTATCACACGGGTCTAAAACCAAAGATGAATTACTTTCCCATATTCTTTCTCAAAATCACATACCCATATTGTAGTCCTGGAAGAATTTTTAAGATAATAAACTCTTAAAGATTGAAAAAATTAATACATAAATGATAATAATTAACCATGTATTGATAAAAAAGACTAAAGCTATTTAAATCAATGCATAATCAATTATTCAAATAATATGAAGATATTATATGAAAATAAAACCATTTTACTCATAGGACAAAAGCCATTAAGCAACCTGGAATTCTATATTCTTCTTTAAAAATACTCGTCCATTCTCCCAAAGCTTCCAGCCATCCATTACTCCATTTGAAAAGAAATAAAAAGTTTACAAAAGCAATAATATACAAAAGAGAAAGGATTAAAATCCTCCTCTCCAAATCTTGAATCTCTATGGCTCTGATCTTTCTCATATATTTATAAAATGAATGAACGTCTGGGCGTCACTATTAATTTCCGCCACCTGAAATTTGGCTCTAAAAGAGACCCAAATATCTCTCAAATCTTGAATTTGTTTGGGAAAATCTCTATGCGGAAGGTAAATGGGTCCATTTTGGTTCTGGGTTTTCAACCGTTTCTTCAAATTTCTCACGGTTTGGCTGCAATCAGTTCTGCAAAATCGCCTGTTTGATCTTGACGCCTTTCCAAATTTTATCTGTTGTTGCTCATAAAATTATTTGTAGCAATCCAAAATTATTTTTGGATCAATCATCTTGAACGTATTTGGATAATAAAATCAAGCCATTATCAGATCCGTATCAAATATTTGATAATAGAGACCTGTGAAACAAAAAGAAACCTAAATTAATAACCTAAAAATTGTGAATAAAACAAAATCTAGAAAAATAAAAAATGAATTTAAACTAACTATAACTTATAAACAAACATTATTTATAATTTGTTTTCAAATATGATCTAGAAGCTTCAAGTTAATGGAGACAAAATATTAATTTTAGTTTTTTACAAAATCAAACAAATGATAGATAATTCTTTTATTATTATTATTTTGAAATGAGATGCAAAATGAAAAAATAATTTAATTAATTAACATCACCAAATGATTTCATGAAAATGAGAAACCAACCAAGATATTATTTGATGAAGTATCGAACACATTATTCAAAATAGTCAAACTTGCTAATGAGCAAAAGAATGAACAAATAATCATAATTTAAATGAAAGTAAACATTTGATAAAAATTAACGTTTTTTGTTTAAATTGAGATTTTTATGTTTGTTTCAAACTTTTGACATATACTTCTGTAATGAATGTCTCATAATATAGTGAATGTCTTATGTTTGTCTCAAAGCAAGCCAAGGTATGGAACTATTTGAAAAGGTTGATTCTGTAGCTCATTATGATTATCAAGATTCGAATGGGGGCCCTTTAAATTTTGTAAAAATTTAGGGAGAGTTGTTGGGGCCCAACAAAACCCTATAAAAAACTCTATTGTCCATCCATCTAGTCTTAAACTCTCATCCTTTTTGAAATATGCCAACACCCATTTAAATCTTCCTTTGATACTTCCTCTATCACAAAGTCATTTTCCTCCTCTCCTAAAAAGCCGAGGAAATAAGAAGTGATCTTCACCACTGATGCTATATTTTCTCTCTATTTTTCTTTATAAAAATCATTGAAGTGGGAAGCCCCCATATATGATATCTCCTTGATGACCTAGCTATGCACCCATCCTCGTTTTGCGTTACCCATATAGTATTTATATTTTTCCTATGATTTGCATATATATATATATATATATTTTTTTTTTTTCATCACCTTTAGCTATCCATAAAGTCCTACTCATCAATGTCCATTTGGATTCCTTATCTTCCAACAAATTCCTTTAATCCCATTCCAAAATATTCAGTCTATTCCTAACATCATCATCAAAATTCCCTTCAAAATCTCTAGCATATATCTTTGCAATTTGTTCATCCACTGCCATCAATGCATATTCATCACTTCTCTTTGCATGGGCCTAATTTTACACTGCTATGTTCACGCTTCTTAATTTTGTTGCTACTATACTCCCATAAGGTAGCATCAAATCTCTTCCACTCATTTATTACCAGTTTCCTAAATCCATCATCCTCAGCCACTTTGATTAAATTTAAATGCTTTAGGAGGTTTATATTCTTCCTTCTCTATTTGAAGACTGGAATATGATCTAAATCCCCTCCCATATCAACCGAATTTACAATCCTTCTAGCATTAGCCATTGCCTCTTCAGATACAAGAAATATGTCAAGCCTTTTAGCAATAATATCTCACTCAGGGCCTAATATTTCTCCAAGTTGGGGTTAGTTTGTTTTGATTAACATCAACCAAACCAACATCCTCTAATTTATGTAGGAAAAAAATTGAGAAAGGGTGTTCTATAGTATAATTCCCCCAAATCTACACTCTTTTAACTGTAAATTTCAGGTCACCCCCCATTATATGATTGTTTGCAACGAAGAATTTATTCTCCAAAAAATCCTCCAAGTATTGTATTCAATCCTCATATGACCCACATATATTAATAAATAAAAAAGCCTTACGATGCTCCAATGAATAAAGCTCAACTCCAATCCCTGAGACTAAGAACAAATAGTTAATCAACCTCAATGTTTTCAATCTCCACCCAATTAAAAACCCCCCATAATGCCTTGATGAGTCATTAGCTAAAAAATTCCATTCCTTCCATGTCTTTGTGAAATCCTCCTTGATTATTTTACCATCTCCCATATTCTCTTGTATCAATATAATGTTAGGTTTATAAAGCTTCATTAACCTAAAAAGTGTAAGTTTTTTGGAGGGCTTGTCCAACCCTACGATGTTTAGGGATAAAATTATCATTGGGTAACCATCTCCAAGGCATGCCCTACTCTAACGAATCCTTTAAGGGTTTGTTATTTCCATTTCAAAACTTCCCTAAGGGCTTGGTTTTGTGCAATTTGCAGGTGGGATTTATTTCTCCTTCCAAATTGAGGACATTCTTTCCCTATGTCTCTACTTAAATCCTCTACCAACCCTTTTATAGATTCCAACTTAGCTTCTATACCATGTCTAACCATTCCCATAGCTTAAAATTCAACTAGCCCATGAGATATCCCATACCAACCTTAAGATGTTTATAACACTATATCATTCTCCCGTTTTCTTGAGTTTATTTCCTTTCCTTCTTAATCAAAATATGCTTATACACATTTAAATTGGGCCATAATTTATATAAAATATTAACACCAACATTCTTTACCATATCAAAATTGGTAATAGGGTTGTTTGACTTACCAATTTGAAAAACATGTTGAATGGATGCTTGGTCCATGTGTTTGGAATCAAACATTAGCAAGTTGAGTGAGTATTTGAGGACCTCTTCATCCCCAATAATGAGTGATTCCTATCCCCCTTTTTTCACCCACTAAACCCTAATATTTTTTATCTGCTATATTATTAATTAGGTTAATTTTTCTTCCCACCTCTACCATCCCTTCCAAACCACTCAAACATTTAGTCTCCTCTACCTTCATCACAACCCCCCATTTTTCCAAAAGTTTCTCCTCCACTCCTGCTTATGAAACTTAAGCAAGCATTTTGTGGCCACATGTCCATATGAATGACAACTTGAAAACTTAAAAGGTATTCCAACGTAGTCCAAATTATGGACATAACTCTGACTTCCTATTCAGATTTCCACAATCTTTTCCAAGCAATCCTTCAGGTTTATCTCAACCAATATGCGTGCCACCAAACAAAAAGTTGAAAATTTAGACTATCCATCAAAATATAAAAAGGACCCTAAATTGTTCCCTATGGCATTAAAGACTTCCATAGACTAGAGTTATAAAACCAACTTGGGTAGTTTAACCCATATAGGATGCATGGTAAGCCTCTCCAACCTGAGGTTGACGTTGGAAAACCATTTCTTCAAGGAAACATAACATTTCCCCAAAACCATCTCTACATGATGGCCATTGATGAGCCCAATTATTGCCTATCTCAAAGGCTCATAATAAGCACATTTTCCCACCACAATATGAATTAATACTTGTTTTTGACCATATTTAATAATAAGTCATGAATAGTTTTGCATGTTGCTTAGGGAATGAATTTTGAGGTGGAATTTTGTTTATATCTTATCTTTTTTCTCCAATAAGATGTGTGTTTGGCATGGATCCCTTGTTTATCCATGCCAAAGGATGTGTGTAGCATCAAGCAGTTCAAACTCTATGAATCAAGGGATCCAAAGGGTGTTGACTCCTAGAAACAAGGGATTTTGTCTCCCCAAGAGTACTGCTAGCAACCAATAATTAAGGGACCTTAATATCCACTCCCCAAGAGCACTCTTTGTTCATTAATATCCACTCCTTTCCAACAACAGTTCGAGTTCAGATGAGATTGATCGAGATATCTTATTTCCCCATTTCTCTCCTCAATATAAGAAAATAGGTCGAGCTCTCAAGGCTACATATAGACCTCTAGCCTAGGGGAGAAAAGATAGATTTTTGATAATATTGTATTAAGCTTTTTCTTTGAAGACTTTTGTTGGAGACTTAGAGACTTGTTGCTCTTGATGTACTGCTGATGTTGATGGAATAAAAATGGTCACGTTTTCAACCTATTAGAGTTTTCTCAAGGTTCCTTATGCTTCTTGGGTAGGGTCCACTCAAGAGGTCTCAAGGACCCTGTTGCAATTTATTTAGTTTTTTGCATGTTAATTAGTGGTTAGTTAGCATTTCATTCTCTTTTGAAGATTCATATAGTTTTGCATGATTAATTCTTGTTTATGTCAATTTGTCATTAGCTGGTTAGTTTCAGCATGTACCCTATAGAAAGGTTCAAACAACCTATTGGAACACTCTTGGGTGACTTTTCAAGCCTGAGAACATCAGATCTATTCCATTTTATTTTAGTCTAGCTTTGATGATGCTTTAAAAGATTCATACTATCTTTTCAGGCTTCTTTTTGGCTTCCTATAGGAGTTTCATGTAGGACGGTTACAGTTCCTATAGAAACTTCCTATAGGATTGTTTTAGCTCCATATTTCAATTTATCTTAATCTTCTCTTCATGAAAATAACAAAAAACAATAAAGAGACATATGGCTTGCTGTTGATCCAAGGGTTAGACATAAAGTAGCTCATTTGGTCCATGTATTAGTTTAGCTTCTTTAATTACAATTTTTTGTCATACATTAGAAAGAATTCATATTTTTCATTTCACGGATTAGTATGCTTTATTTCATGCCATTAGACTAAATTCATTTTTCTGCAATCTAGATTTCTTGCTCTTTCAATTTGGTGTTCTTTTGAATCAAACAATAGTTTAAAGATTATTTTTGTCATTTCAATTTCCTACACCATTTCCTTCATTTCAACCCTTGATCAATATCATACATATACTAGTGTTAGTGTATACTGCATAGACATTGCACAACACCTCTCAATTTTGTACAAACCTCGGGTTGACAAAGTAAAGTAAGAAGCCAAGGATGCAGTAGCATTGTTGTTGTTATTCTAAGGCCTATCACTTTTTGGCGTTGTTTCCTGGGAGGTGCTAAAGTATACACATCATTTTCCTTTTTTCTTTTTTCTTTTGTGTGACTTGGAGAAGTATAAAAGATACCCCAATCACAAGGCTAACCTCATTATAGAATCTCTATAGCATAACATCTCAAGTTTTTTCACTTTGAGTGAGTATTGTTAACTCCTTGTCACACTCTTTTACATTATATATATAAAAAGAAAAAAATAGTTGTACGTTCTTTAATTTCATGAATGACTAGACCTAGATATAGGAAATATTTTTTTTTACCAAAAACCTCCACCCCAAAAATAGGTCCAAGCAATCCATAGATTGGTCCTGAAACACTTGAAAGTTTCTTGGAAAGGGAAGCTAGAGAATTTGAAAATATTTCAGAAGAAGGAGAATCTCCCTAACCTCATGTCATGGCTGGTGAAGAAGATATGGTATAAATATTTGAGTTTCCCATTTGGGAATCCAATGGAGAGACCAAGATGAAAAATATTAATCCTTTTTCCTTACCTCATTTTCATGGACTTATTTGTGAATATTGTGACACTTTCTTGTTTGAGTTTGCAGTTATATACATGACATATATTTATACTACTGATGAACAAAAGCTCAAACCTTTTCCTTCTATCCTGAAGGATTCAACTCTAAGATGGTTCATGAGTCTGGAGGGAAATAATATCACGACTTGGGATCAAATGAAAATACCTTCATTGAAAGATAGAGAGACTATTGTAGAGCAAGGGAGACAAGGGATGGGATTTTCAGAATGACTCAAGGACCTGATGAATCTCTAGAATAATTTGAAGAGAGATTTTAGTTAAGCTACAAAAGAGCTAAAAAATGTACTTTGGATGAAGACTCACTCAAGCTTGTATTACACAGAGGAGTAAGAGAGGATCTCATGGAAACACTGAATCTCCTATCCAATGGATATATCTATCAATTAGACTACGATGATATCAAAATAATATTCAAAAACCATTCAATATCCTTAAGAAAGAAAGGTAGAAGCAGTAGAGGTTTGGTACCTCAATCTTCTAACTCTACAACTCATATAAAAAAATGAATTAGGAGGGTTAATGGAAGATATGTGATCCAGGTGGATATCGGGGGCCACCCACATTTTCAAAATGGCTCAAAACAGTTTTCTGGCCATTTTGGCAATCTACTATTTTTAGCAGGTTTTCACTTCCGGGGCCATTTTGAGGGCCTAAATGAAGTTTTTTCGAGATCAAGGTTCTCAATGATAGTAGAAGGCATGATTGAGGCCCCAAAATGAATCTCCTCGACGATACCTTTCCAACGAGCTATCACACGCCTAAAACGGAGATCGTATGCAAAAGTTACGACCCCGGGAAGTTGATGCACCA
>JASDQU010099925.1:640598-661857 GCA_032191745.1 Picea mariana
GCCTCCCCTAGGTTTCCCTTTGAAGCTCCATCAAAACATAGAGTATGATTTCGCTACTTTTGGATCCAGA
This sequence comes from Picea mariana, assembly GCA_032191745.1. Lineage (NCBI taxonomy): Eukaryota > Viridiplantae > Streptophyta > Pinopsida > Pinales > Pinaceae > Picea > Picea mariana. Next base: position 640,669 of record JASDQU010099925.1, read on the forward strand.
GTTCTATGTTGTGGATATTGTGAAGCTGCCAACCCGATCTATGCATTGCGATTGAATGTTTAAATGGATTAAGATTAAAACTTGTCATCCAATCTTTTTTTCGGTCATTCCAATTGATTGGATCTTCTATATTTAGAGGTTTTGAGTTCATAACTTCTGAGAGAAGAAGTTTAGCCTTAACGGCTACAGTTTGGGGGAGAGAAACAGTCCCCTGAAATATTTTTTTGTTTCTAGCCAGCCATATCTACCAATAGAAAACTTGGGAACCGCCCTCCACATGCACTTCATAACTAGTTTTTCCTTGAAGGATCCCTGATAATACTTGTCCCAATTCCCCAAGTTGGGAATGGGAGTTGAGGGCCATCTTATTTTTCTAGATAGGTATATGTATGACACTTTCCAAACTGTTTGTGAGAAGGGACAGTTCTAGAAGAGATGGTGGATATTATCTTGATTGTTTTGGCACAGAGGGCAGATGAAAGGGCCATGGAAGCCTATTTTCATAAGATTCTCTCATGTGATAATTTTCCCATGCACTAGGGACCCAATGAAGAAGTTAACTTTGGGGAGGGAGTCATGACTCTGGACATTTTTCCATTTTGTTGAGTTCCGGTGTTCTCTTGTAGTGGAGAGGAGCATGTTATATCCTTCTTTTACCGAGTATCCATTTATACCCTATCCCCGACTGTCTGGAGTGGTTTTAAGGATGGGGGATACCCCTTTCAGAAGAGAGGTCAGACAGAGTACCTGGTTGGTTAATTTTTCAGGTACTATCCCCAGATTCTAGTCCTTCTAGCTGCCATTCTCATTCCAGATTAAAATATCACAGAGGGTGTGTTTGTGTTCATCAAGCATCCATCCTTTTAGATATTGGATTTTTGCTTCACAGGAATTGAGGTCCACCCCTAGGATTGGATCTTACTAGATTCTGATCATTTTTCCAGTTCTCGGGATCCAAGAGAGATGATCTTTGAAAAATGGAGTAGCGGCCCTTATTAATTTCCAGAGTTGAGATTCTGTTTGGGGGGGTTGGGTTTTATCCATGCTTCTTTTTCTTTGACCCATCCTATACTTTTTGATGAGATCTAGTTTCCACCAATCCTTTTCTCTTGTGACAATCCTCCAGAGAAGTTTAGCTCCCATTGCTATATTGGTGACTTCGGGGTCTCTGATTCCAAGTCCCCCACTTTTTTTGGGTAAGGTGACTTTCTCCCAGTTCACCAGGTAGAATTTTTTGTGATTAGAGTTTCCTCCTTGCCAAAAGAATTTGCGGATAAGCTGCACCAAATATTTTAGAATTCCCTTTGGAGCTAGAAGTGTAGAGAATTGATAAATGGGGAGGGTCGAGAGGACTGATTTGATCAAGACCACCCTTCCTGTTGGGTTGAGCCATCTTAAGCCCCAAGATTCCATCTTTTCTTTGACCTTTTGGAGAGACAATTGCTAGAACTTGCCAAGGAGCGCTTTAATACACAGAGGGAGGCCTAAATATTTGAAGGATTTCCATTCTTGGGTGATGGCAAATCCCATTATTTGAGCAATGCCCGCTCTGATGACTGCAACTACATTCCAAATGTAAATTTGGCATTTTCCCTTGTTCAGGAGCCCTCCTAAAACTAGAAGGAAGGTGTCCAGAACTTGCATAATTCTTCTGGCCAAAATTTTGGATGCCCCACTCAAGAGGATTGTGTCATCTGCAAATTGGGAGTGGTTCAGTCTTTTAACCCCTTGGGAAATTTTGATACATGGGATAGTGCCATTTATGCTTTCCCATTCAAGATTGTGATTTAGGGATTCGACCATGATCACAAAAAGGAGGGGGGAGAGAGGAAAACCATGCCTTAAACTTCTGGACGCTTTGAAGAAGGGGCTAGGTCTTACATTTAGGAGGGGCGCTATCCAAGGAGAGGCAATATAGGATTCCATCTAGGAAATGAAGTTTTGACTGAAACTGAATTTTTCCATGACCTTAAAAAGAAATTTATTCTCTACTCTATCAAAAGCATTTGCCATATCGAGTTTTATTGCCATTAGAATTTATTCATATTCCTCCCGATGCCCCTCTAGAACTGTCTTCTCTTCCTTCACTTTTTTTTCCAATTTTTTTGAAGATCTTTGAGGGTTTCCAGCTCCCTCATTTTCGTCTCCTAGATCATGAGGATTGAGGGCTTTTAAATTTGTATCAATTTTCTAACTTCTTCTTTTTTGACTCTGCTCCCTAGTCCTCTACAATTCCAAGAGACGACTTTCATCATTTGTCAGTGTATTTTGGTGCCTCCCCTTTTGGGGGTTGTGAATTTGTTCCCTTATGGTGGGGTGCCTTATTTTTACTAGATTTTCCATGTTTATTTAGTGTCTCCTCTATTGTTTTTTGAATTCCCAGTTCTTTTCTTTGTCTGCAACCGATTCTCTTTTATTTATTTGGGATTTTCTTCCAGGTTTCTTTGTGTTGGACAGTTGGTTTGTTCCAGGTCATAATCACTGTCTGAGGTGTCATGCTGCTCCTTTTCTGACAGTTCTAGAATCTTCAGGGTTTGGATGGGGATTGATTTTTTTGTTGAGTCCCCACTCAAGTCAATGACTTCTTTTTCTTTTCTTTTTTTCCTTTATTGTTCCCTTCTCCTGTCTCTTCTTGTCCCTTTATGTCATTTTCTTCTTGGGATTCCCTGATTTCCTCTGTATTTCCTTCTAAATTCAGACCAACGTATCGGTTGTGAATTGATTCTCCTTTGTGTGGAGATCCTGGGCGTGCTTCTTTTGAATCAGGGGGTTTTTCCTACTGGTTTTGGGCCGGGATGGACTAATTTTTTCCATTTGTTTTTTTTCACTTTGGTTGTTGCCATTGATCTTGTTTTGGATCTTGATCCTGCGTTTCTTTGGCCTGGGGGTATGATTTGGAAAAATGTCCATATTCTTGGAAAGCTTTACATTTGAAGGGGATTTGTTCATAGTCAACTTGTTGGATGTAAGACCATCTATCTAGGTTCAGTTGTATTTCTTCTGGGAGTCCTTTTTTCCAAATCTACTTCCATGCAGAGCCTAGTGCATGCTTGTAAACCCTCTCGTGGATCAATATGATCGATATACTTTCCTAGAGTTTTTTCTATGTTTTTGATGGTTTCATCATTCTAGCAATGGAGGGGGAGGTAAGGCAGTCTTACCTAGACAGGGACTGCTGAGGGGATGTTGTTTTCTGGGATAAAATCAGGAGTCCACTTATTTAAATACATTCCTCTTGCACCCATGAAGTAAGTTCCGCTTCGGAATATCAGGTCTCTATCTTCTTCTTTTTTCAAACAGGAAGGCACATAATCCCTTACCATAGAAGGCTGTCGACATTTTTCCTGGATCATCTTGCGCCAGTTCGCTTCCTGCCAGAGGTGCATGGATTTTGGGGAGAGACAAAGTCTAGTAAATTGCCCGATTAGTCCTCTGTTTGCTAGTCTAAGAGCAAGGGGTTGCATTGAGGGAGAGATGACGGTCACCTTGGGTATTTCAACATCTTTTTTAACAAATCTTGAGGGGGGAGGCTTGGAGATTTTTGCGTAAGATGAGATTAAGGCCTAGAAGGCTTGCAGGTCCGAGGACAAGGATCCCGGGGGAAAATCCCCTCCCTCAGAGGGAGCCATTAAGGCTCTGACAACCACGAACACTAAACCCTAAATGCAGAGCTGCAACGAGGTTCCCAAAATTTTTTATGTGACATTATCTTGATCAATGTTAATCTAGTGTAAACAAGTATTGTTGGCGATTAGAACATTTTCCATGCTTTATTCAAAATATTAAACATTGTTCTCATTTTATTTTATGTCCCTTCCTATTATTAAACATTGTTTGTTTTTATTTGTTGATTTGATGATTAGATGCAAAGTGGATATATCTTTGTATTGTTTGATGGATTATACACTAAGTCACTTGGTTTGAGTTTGATTTTGAGTTCAACTACTTTAAAGTTTGACAAAAATTTCACCGTGAAAATTTTTGTAATAAAATTCGACATTAAATTCAACATACTACAAAATTTGAAAATTAAAAAAAAATATCTAGTAAAATTCATTACGCTCGCTAAACACATATGATAGAAATGAAAATAGCATGCCAACACGATTAAACATATATTTCAAAAACACACCATCTTGTTCAAAATCTAAAACACATGTTCATGAAACATAACATTAAAACGCTTTACAAAATTAAGCATCCAAAAAGAAAACTAGAATGGGAACACAAGTTTTATTTTTTATGTTCATGTGGTATACTTGCTACATAAAAAATATTTATATCATCAAGAGCACTCGGGGTAGTGAAACCACTAGAAGAATTATCACCACTAGATTTAGGACTAGCTCTATCACTTTCAATGTTAAGATCATCTTCATCTCCTAATGAATCTGTAATAGGCTTGAACCATGGAGTAGATGAATTAGATGAGTCTTTAGCCACATTTTTAAAATCCAATTGCAAGTCACTACGAACATAAACAAGATCTTCTAATTTTCCAGATAATAATCTATTTCTTTTCTAGGAGTGAACATGTTTAAAGGCACTCCAATTCCTTTCACAAGATGATGCACTTGATCATTGGATCAAGACATGAATTGCATAATTTTGCAATTTTAGGGCCCATGATGCATAAAAATCCCACCATATTGTTGGAGCACTTTCAAACCTATCATACTCCGTTGCTTTGGTTCCAAATATCCCTTCTTCTAACATGTCTTCCCTAAGCTAGGATCTAACCAAAGTTTTAATTGATGGATCTAGATTTAGCTTGTCAATAGCCTCATAAAGTGCACTCATGACTTCTTCATTTGATGTATTGATACCCCAAATGATCAAAGTTCCAAATAACATGTTGCATGTAAGGGGATATGCATCATCTTCCATCTTTGATCAATTACCTCCCATATATCCATGTAATCATCTTCCACATTATCAAAAGCACTTGCAATGGCTTCTTTGAGATGATCCATGGCATCATAAACAAAACCCATACAAGGCTTGTCACCATCAACCATGTGGAGCACATCAACAATTGAACCACGCATTTTAAAAACTTTGTTAACATTTTCCCAAAAGTTATCGCTTAGCATTACTTGCCCCACAATTTTTCCCTTCAATTCTTTTGAAGGGTGAGATCTCTCTCACTCAATTGTGCAAAAAACAACCCTTAGGCTTATTTTTTCCTCAACAAACTATTTCAGAGTAATGTAGAATGTGGCAAGCCTTGTATCACAAGGGCCTCAAAAACTCTCTAGATGCATTTTTCCTATATATTCTCAAAGTGAGACGATGGTTAATAATAAATTTTGTAATTGTTTTTTCTCTTTGGATTATCTCATTGATCCATGGAAATTTGGCTAAATCATGCAACAATAAATCCAAACAGTGAGCTACAACATGAGTCAATAAATCCTTGTATACTTCTCCATAATCATCTTTCCTACACCAACATAGTTTGAGGCATTATTGGTGACAACTTGGACACAAATTTTCTCCCCAATCTCTTGAATTGATTCATCCAAAATTTTGAAAATAAATTATGATGTCTTCACTTGATCCATTGCATTAACTACCTTAATAAAAAACCCCTTGAGGGAAATAAATAAGCACGTTAATCAATGATTTATGACACAAATCTAACCAACCACCACTCAAAATTATGCAACTTGTATGCTTCCAAGATTTTTTAATCTAATCCTACTTGTTTGTCACTTTGTTCTTTGTTTTCTTTAGAAAAGTGGTCCTTAAAGCCTTGAATCCAAGAGGAACATACCCCATGCCAAAATCAACGACCTTTTTTAATGCATTTTTAAAATAGGGACTTCTCGCCACAATGAATGGAATTGCACATGCATAAAAAAATTCAACATTAGCATCATCAACTTGTTATCTCTTTACAGGTTTCCAAAATTGATTTAGTTTTGAGGTTGCACCCATTTTTGTTGGGGTGGAACTTGAGCCACTAATGTTTGAGCTGAAATAAGTAATGGTGGTTGAAGAAGGCATGGAAATCTCCCTCTGAATTCATTACCTGTTCATTTTTTGTTTTCCTCTTTCCGCCTTTGATTTGTTATAGTCTTTTTCCACTGCATCTTTCTACTCATCCGATATTTGTTTGCATCATTCCACACCACCTCCACTTCCATTACTAATACCAAGGAGGTGGTCCACTAATGTTGTTAAATAACCAATGAATGTATGCCCACATGATTCACATACAATATCTTATGCTTCTTTCTTGACATGTTTCCATGCCTCAACAATTCATTTTGGAGGTGCCATTTGATTAAGGTTTTGCATTTTTTATTTTTTTTGCTTTATAGTAATCAGATTTTAAAATTAAAGTCTAAAGAGAGAAGGTTCTAAGTTCTAAAAAATTCACATCAATTCAATAAAAAATGCACTTGAAGGCTAATTATGCTCTACTCAGTGCTCACTAATGTACCCTGCTCTACTCAATGATAGTTTTTATTGTTGTTTTATGTGTTCTAATTCAAACTAGCCATAGTTTTCATGTGTGGACTCTAGAGTCTGAATCTAAACTTCGTAGGACTATGAACCTGTAGGTTGTATGCTCTATCCTCCAAACACACTTTGTATTTCAATGAGCATGAGTATTAGTATGCACACACTACACCATTGTAATTATAGAGTAGTTGGAAAAGAATCAGGCGGGGAAAACTAAGATTAGAGAGATATTGCTTACATGCTTATAGTATATGAACTTGCTATGGAGAAGCCTATTAGTGAATAGCAGGCCTAGGTTTATCTGGGTCTAAGCTGGTAGCTAATTTCATCTATTACTATACATGAAATAAATATACCACACAAAGTTGAAAAGCTTTAGAGACAAAAATAGTCCCAATTCACACTCATATTTTAATATAATATCTAGGCTATGAGACTGCTTCGAGGAATTTTTGGTACAACTCAGATTTCAACATAATAGATAGGCTATTAAAGCCTACAACCAATCTATATTGTAGCACATTCATTCATCTGAAAGAATCTCTTGGTAGCCCCAACAATTATAGATTCAACATCTGAAGACATGATCATTATGAACTTCCATTTATGAGTGTTATACATTGAGCCTAGTAATAATGGAAAATCATAAGGTGTTAATCAACAATCTATAAACTCATGTATAGACACCCAAACTCTATTGAATGCCACATTACCAGTTCATGTCAAATATTTGATACAATGGCGATACTCAGACCAATGGATTGATCGATGGTTAAACCCTTAACCCAAAACTTCATGCACTCACCACTTCATACCTTCCCATTGTGAAGGTGTTGTTGCGTTGTGTGCACTTGTAAAGTTGTAGAGTGTAGTGTGAGGCATGTTGCACTAGGGTTGATAACTCAAGACAATACATAATGTGGATTCAAGAAATGATGGAGATAGATCACGACAAAGAATAATACATTATGGAACGTAAGAAATGGTAGTTAGAACTTAGGTTTTAGGTTTAGGTTATTTTATTTTATTTTAAACCCTGAGCTAAACTTGATTGAACATCAGTTGCATTCAAAAGAATTCCAATCATTTTTTTGAGGTTTGAGTTCAAGTTTGAGTTCATCTTGAAGATCACCATTATGTTCAATGAAATTCAACGAACATGTTTGATTTTGTTTTAAGTTCGATGAATTTTGAACTTCATCATTGCAATTCTCAAAACCCAGTGACCTCGGTTATATATGTTGCAACCATCGACAACACACTTGTTTAGTACTACATTGACAACCTTAACTACAATGATGCATCAACAACATGCTTCTCCAACGTGCATTCTAATGCTCAAGTAGAGAACCATTGTCTTGAATCTTTGAATGCCTCTATTACCAAATGCATATGGCATGCTCTTTGTTAGTCCTTATGATGTCTAGGATAAATGTGGTGGTGAATCATCCAATGAACACAACATCTACACTATTGTTGATGAATTTTTGAGAATTGGAATTCCAAACATGAGACTTCACATGACTCTAATCTCTAGCATGAGAGGACTATTAAGATATCCCAACTTAACAAGAATTTGCAACTACGAGAAATAATTGATTTTAATTGAAAATTTCTCGATTAAATGTTAGTACAATTTTCCCTTTCTCATTTTGGGGCTTTGAATGAAATGTGATAACTAGCTTGAGCTTGTGCAAGTTATGGTATCATAAGTTTCTCCATATAAGAGAGATTCTTAGTGTTATGTTATTGTAGCTTTATTGCTTGTGAAAGAGACATATTTGAGACAAATTTTCTCTAGCAAAAACTGCGATGATGATTGCATTTGAGAGGTCCTTGTGAAATAGTTAAAGTTGCATGCAATATATAATGTCATGTTTTGTAAGGTTAAATGGAAGAGGTGTGACAATGTACCAAGAGGTGAGCCTTCAATATGGTTTTGTTTCAATTCTCACCTCCCCTTGAAATTTTACTTTTATTAATCACTACTTTTCATGTTTTATCGGGTGAATATAAATACATCAACATTATATTGAATGATTTCACACGTATTGGTATTTTAGTAAGGTGAAATATTTCTTGCAAATTGTAAATTCTAATGCTTCACGTTTGTTTAACATTGTTGGGCTACTTCTTGTCTACGCACGGGTTGTAAGACCCAAGGTTCGGTTAAAATGTGACCAACAAAACCCTCAAGATACCGGCCCTTTCAGAATCACCTAAAGTCTCACCCAAGGTATCTATTGGGACTCCAAGAACCAAGTTTTTGTAGTAGTAAGGGAAAGGGAGGTGGAGGTGCGAATCATTGTTCCTTATCCTCTAGATTAAGTATGTTCTTGATCATTCCTAGATTATCACAAACATACATGAACATTGCAACATAATCAATCCATGGACTAACTCTATCTACGAAGAATATCATCATTCATAAATGCATACAGACAAGTAAAAGAAGCATAACACAAACCATCCTCTCTAAACTCCTACTTTGTTCATGTTATTTCTTTCTAAATGTCTATTACATTCATGATCTTTTCATAACCTTGATTCCCTTCTACGTCCCCTAATATCCCAATACCGTTACATATTTATACCCAAAATCTAGGATTTAAAACCCTATTATTACCTATCCCAAAATAACCCATTACAATGCATGGCATGGTCAGCTTTAATTAACTAGATATTTGCCTTCTTTTACTCCTCGTTCTTTAAAAAACTTTTATGTTGTTCTTCTATTTCTAAAAAGTCACATTGTTGTCCTTTTGCGCTTCTTTCTCTCACTCACTTTCTTTATCCTTTTGTCCGTGCACTATCTGCGTCCTTTTGTGCCCTTTTGCGTGTTTCCTTCTTTCTGTGTGATTTCCTCCTTCTGCGCCCTTTCTTCCTTCTGCACCTTTTCTTCCTTCTGTGCCTTTTCTTCCTTTTGTGCCCTTTATTTATACTTAGGCTTTTATCCAAATTTGTATTAAAAATTGCCTGTTCAACAGGCCCCCAACACTCACCTATGGCTCGTCTCGAGCCACTCAGGCTTGTTGCATGTTCTTCCACTCGACAATGACCTGGTGTGCAACAACCTTATCTGATTCCACCTCAGTAACCATGGTGGCCTCTATTGCAATAACCTCCTTCACAACCTGCTCGGTTAAGTCTTGAAGATTACTCTCTGTGTCAGTCACAGCTTGTTTGACCTTTCCTTGTACATTGGCCAAGTCTCCAATAATCCGGACCGCTTCCTCTTGTCTGGATCCAAGTTGTTGTTGAAGGACCTTCTGCTGGTCCCTGAGTCTTTCTACTTTGATACACACATGTCGCTACACCAAAATGGATTCCATTCGCTCGATCGGTGGCAATGTTGTCACCTTTTCTACCACCTCATTAGACTGCTCTTGTGTTGCTCATAGTTTGGCCTCTACGACCTTCATTTCTGGATCACCATGAGTTCTTCCTAGAATTTGGCACTTTCTTCACAAATTCGTGTGCATTCATCGTCGAATTTATTAATCCTGGCAACTGATAGTGTTGTCTTTCACAGTCTACCCTCAAAAACATCAGGTGGCATTCCCGACGTGTTATGAAGTTGTAGATCCCGGATCTACTCTCATAATCTCTTCATAACTTCCCCAATATTCAACAATTTTCCCTCCATTATGGCCTCTATGACTAGGGGGACTTTAGGTACTTGATTGTATAACTGTTGGGACGCGGCATGTGTCTTTTGTACCATCACATATGTGTCATCCTTCTTCTTTGGGATTTCATTGCCCTCTCCTCTACACTCTCATGTGTCTTCATAATTTCCTCCATTATGCCTTCAAGCTCCTTCTTTCGTTGTAGGGTTGTATCGTACTGTGCCTGTATTTGGGCACTTTCATCCCTCAATTTGACCAAGTCTCGATGTGCAACTTCACCTTGATGCCTTATATCTTGTACCAACTATGCTTGGAGTTCCTCTACCCTTTGGATAGGTAATCTAGAGACGACGAGACTAAGTTGGCCTATTGCCGCAATCTGTTCATGTAAAGCCCCCGCTAGTAACTCCAGCATGGTTGCCTCAAGATGTATAGTGTGATGCTCCCTTGAGGGTTGGATTAGAGCTTCCTGCTAACCAACCTCTGTTGTCCATTGTGTTATGGATGGGTCGTCCCCTGTCTTGGGGTCTTTCATAATGCATGGTATTTCTAAAAGCTATTTTAGGACTCCCAAATGATCCTAGACCTTCTTTTGTTGGTCCTCGTGCTTTTTCGCAGCTTCCCCCCAAAGCTCTTCGGTGGAATCATGGATCAGGTACCCAATGTGATCCATATCATCATCGATCAAAATACAAAATGGGGCCTGATGCTATGCTTTTGCTTTCTTTCGTGCCCCTCTATATTTTGGGTGCCCCTCCTGTCTATTCTGGTTCAAGATATTTCCTTTTGACGGAAACTTCAGGGAATTTTGATTGGCCTGGGTGCTTGTCTGCACCATTTTCTGATCCCCTGCCTATTCCTTGCTTTTCCCTTGGTCTTTGTCCTCTTGGGAGGATCCTGGCTTATTGGATGGATTCTTCCAGTCATCCTCCCAGTCATTAATTATGGTGTGCATATCTTCTACTGTCAATTGGTAATTGGTTGGTAATTCCTGGCATGCATGATCCTTTTTGGATTGCACATAGAGGTGGTGCATGTCGGCTCTGAAGTGCGCGGCGTCCCGGTAGGAAAGAATGACTTCTTCGGGAATACATACTATAGTCTCTACTACCTTTGTGATGAACTATAAATATGTGTAAAAAACAATTCTTGTATCATTCTACCATCTGTTGATGGGAGAGTTCCAGAAGTTGGCATATCTAGGTGCCAATGGGATGCGACCTGAAACATACATGTGCTGGTAAAATGAAAGATCCTGCCATCCAACCAATGCAATAAGAATAAGTAGCCACACACAATGAAATTCTATGCCTTTTTCCTGGGATTATGTGCAGTCCTGCAAAAATTGATTCATGAGGAAGGTTTCCTAGTTCATGTGCATGCCTTCCTTGCATCTCTTTGTCACAGAGATAATTGTCACTGCTTTCGACATTTATGCAACAATTTGCAGGCCAAAGCCTGCATCATGAACCTGACCTCTTGGTCACTCATGCTCTTTACATTCAAACCGTGTTTGCCTTAGAATGTGTCATACTTGTCTTTGATGGCCTCGAAGAAGGCTCATTCTCCCATTTTAAAGAATAACAACGACAGGTTTTCACTTGCTTTGCTCATCCCTATAATGCGCGCAACTAACATTGTATCAATTGAAACTGGGGGATCTAGCCAAAGTGTCCCACCATGGATGCAACTGAGTAAGACCTTGACATAGGCATTGATTTTATTACTGCATCCAAAATATGGGATTTCGAACAATTTGAGATTCTCGTCTTTCTCCAGGATTGACACACATTCCTGTGCTTCCACCCAAGTTTTTCCTGTCCCAGGGTGAGTCTTTGTGCATAAGTATTGACCCCTGGCCAACTCAAGGAAATTTTGTGTTTCTATGATGTCATGGTCCATAAAATTCAGGTTGGCCACCTTACCAATCATGTCCTCATCTTTCCCGACCCCCTTCAGGACCGGTGCTATAGGTAACGAATATTTGGCATTCACGGGTATTATATCAGAGGGCGCATCATCCTTCCTCGGAGACAAATAATCTCTATGAAAAATTTCAGGAGGTGTTAGGGCCGAAGGTCCGGGCACTTCTTTGACCTCCACATACATTGTTTGCTTTGATTATTTCCTTGCTTCACTAGACGGTCCTTCTACTCTTGGGGGTGCCATTTTCTGTTGGGTATGTGTTATATTCTTTGCATGTGTGTGTGTGGGTGAGTCAGATTTGACATCTGCATCTGACGATCCCAACTTCCTTGACACTGGTGTCATGTGTGTCGGGTGCTTTCCTGGGGGGGTCCCAGGGGGGGCCAGGTTTGGCCCCCCTGGTTATGCGCAACGTTCGAGGCAGTGCCCCGAAATGTTTTTTGGGCGATTTTTTCTATTTTAGTGGATTTTTCTATTTTTAGTGGTTTTCTAAATTAATCCCAGATTAAGGGACTAGGGTTTTGGTAGCTATGGAATACCTAAAACATTTTATATATTGTATGGTGAATGGTGAAACTAATACAATGAAGAGTTGAAAGGTGTGACACCAAGGAAGGCTGGTTTTCTCCTGGTTAAGGGTTTTCAATGTAAATATTTGTATACTATGTGTATGAGCCATTGATTAATTTATATTTTTCTTAAGAATCTATATGCATTGCTTTACTTCACAGGTTTAAAACTTACATGTGGTATCATAGCTCATTTTTTGCTTTAGAGGGACGCCTTTGTTGTTGAGGGTTTGGGTCGGTCTTGATAGATCAAGTTTATCTTAGATTTGTGATAAACCTGGGTTTAGTGGGAGCTTTTGTAGTGGTAATTCGAGAGTAGAAAGAGGAATGGCGATCTCTTCTGGAATCAAGATAGAGAAGTTCAATGGTAAAAACTTTGAGCTATGGAAGCTCAAGATGGAGGACCTTCTTGTAGACAAAGAATAATGGATTGTTGTGGATCTGGGTACATAGCCTACTGGTACACAACCTACTAGCACACAGTCAATTGGTACACAACCTACTAGTACACCACCTACTGGTATGTCGAAGGAAGATTGGGAGAAGTTTGACAACAAAGCAAGGAGTATTATTCAACTCTGCCTAGCAGATTCGGTGTTGTTGAATGTCTTGGGAGAATCTACGACCAAGGAACTATGGGATAAGTTAGGGAATTTGTATCAATCAAAGTCCCTGGTAAACAAGTTGTTTATTTGAAGAAGTTGTATCATCTTAGAATGGAAGATGGAGATTCTGTGAGATAACATCTAAATGCCTTTAATACTTTGGTAAGTCAACTCGTATATGTTAACATTACGATTGAAGAAGAAGATAAGTGTATTACTTTGTTATGTTCTTTGCTAGACTCTTGGGATAATATGGTTGTAGAAATTGGTAGCACCACTCAATCTACATTGAAGTATGTTGGCACAGGGGTAGACCCAGGGTTCAACACTTCAACAATGCACCAACAAACCCTAAATATCATCCCTTTTGGCAACACCTGTGAAGCAGATGAAGTCTCACCCGAGGTAGAGGTAGGGGGGGTTGCAGGACTCAGGTGTCTACAACTAGGATGGGACACATATATGTGATTACAATACTTAACAGAGAACTTAAACAACAATATGCATTAATTTCTTGAATCTCATTCACATCGCAGATTAAACCCTTATTACAGATCAACGCAGTAACCATAAAGATCAAGTACATCAATTCACTTAACACATAACATTAGCTCAGATCTAGCATTCAATCATCTTTAAGCACTAAGCAACAACATCAAATGCATTCAACATACATCATAACAACAACACTAAGAAAATAAACAACATAAATCACATCACACAAAGCACATCAAGACACAGGATACACGCGGTTCACCCTAGTGTGGGGCTACGTCCACCAACTTATTCTTCTTCTTTATTAGTCTTCAATATTCTTACATTCATCTGCTCCTGCGCAGAGAGCCATAGATCCAACTTTGCACTGGACAGGTGATCTGTGCACAATGCACTAGATCCACCTTCCCAAAATCAGGTCAAGGCACAAAGCCAACTCCTTACTAGCACAGAGCCTTACTAACATATCATGCACATACCCAATCAGCCAAATCTCTTACATTGCTTGCACTAAGCTTCTACTACTTTCTACATTACATTCCTTCCTATATATACTTTTACAAAAAGGCCTAAACATGGGTAAACCCATGGGCCGACATCCCATAACCCATTACATAAACCCTAGTAAACCCTTTTCTCGGTCCACAAGCCCACAAAACAAGCAAGATCCTATGATCTCAACTCTGCCTGGACGCCCCATCTTCGACCAACCTATCGAAGTCCCAAAAATGGTCAAACATGACCAATGTTTCCTCAAAGCTTGGTCAAGGGCCAACATGCCCCCAACACTCACATGTGACTCGTCCCGAGTCACTCAGATCTGGGAAACATTGCTTCGAAGGCCTCTAGCTTAGCTTGAGCTGCCTCGACTTGCTGCTTTGTTAGAGCCTCCTTCACGGTGAACTCCTGAATCACTTTCACTGTAACAAGCCCTTCTAGGCGTTGTTCCACTATCGTAACCACTTGATCTAGTTGCGAGCCTTGTCCTTCAATCTCTTCAAAAATCATGCAGGCTTCGTCCTGCACTGACTGTAGTCTCTGTGTAACCTCCATGACTTTGCTCTGGATGGTAGTAATCTATTGTTGGACTGCGTGTTTCTCTTGTGATATCTTCATTTTCTCAACTACAGTAGTGATTTCATCTGCGCTTGCATGGTGGATGCTTGCTGCTATGTCTCCTGGAGCTGTGCTTCCAGTTTCCTCAGCTCTAGATATTCTACGAGGCGTTTGTAGGTCTACACACTATGATTACTTAATTTCTTACATTATGAGGTGAGTTCCCTGATCCTTCCTATTGTGCTCCTAGCAGCTTCGTCCCTCTGATTGTGCACTTATTGCAGAGTGCTTGGCACTGCTTGAAGTTCTAACTCTATTATCCATGCTTGAAGCTGTTGAATGGCCTCAACGAGCTTCCTCACTTGCATCTCGGTTGACTCTTCTTCCTCCTATGCCAAGCTCGACACAGAGCGAAGTGTTGTAGTCACTGCCTCTTTGACTGCAGTCTGCTCTGCGAGCAACTAGTCTTTTTGTTTCTGTATCTTTGCATTGTCCTCCTCGAAAATCGCCCGAATTTCATCTTTCTCCTTCTTGTAGGCGGTTACGCAAGACTGCACAACTCATAGTTGCTCCATGATCTTCTCCTTTTCTTGCTCCAAGGCTTCCATAGCCTTCTCCTTTTCTTCATGGACTCGACGAAGTTGGGCCTCTGTTGCATCTGCTAATCTTTGTAATTGGGTGGGCTCATCCCCCAAGTCTGCAATATTTGACAAAGGAGGTGCAGTAGGTACTATGTGACTTGAATGGATAGCTTTTTGTATGTCTTTGAGCTCTTTAACGATTCATTCATACATCGTCTCTTGCTTCACTCCATGTCTTTGCAAGATATCCTCTGAAGCATCCTCCATGGCTACGATGATTAGACCGACATCGTCCTCTGTGAGAACATTCTTCGAATGAGGCTTATTGGCGTGGGTCTTCTTTCTTGCTGAGGGTTTCTGCAGAGAAACCTTCCTTTTCTTTGATTTTTCGACCTCTGTAGGGGGATCCTTCGACGGTGTAACTTCACCTTTGTCTTTATTTTCTCCTTCTTCGCCTCCTTCTTCTGGATTCACTTCATCTCCTCCTTCTCCTCCTGCGGGTGAGTTAGGCCTACTTTCCTTTGAGGCGATGTCCTCCTCATCACTTTCTATGCCCTGCACTTCCTCCTTTTTATTCTTTTTCTTCGCGCTAGTATGTCCATCATGTTCGACCCGAGTGACCAAGGGACTTCTGATGATGTCGGGGTTGGAGAGTTCTGCATCTTCCACTGGTACAAGGAACTTTGCTGGCCATTCTTTGGTGATCTCCTCCATATATTCATCGGTCATCTTATAATAGGGTTGCAATTCCTCCTTACTCTCATCCCTGCGCGTAGTGATGTAGATAAAGTGTCGATCTGCGCGGAACTTCGCTAGCGGTCTATATTGGTGCAATGTCTTGGGTGTCATGTGTGGAAATGCTTCAATAGAACGCTTCGGCTACTGGTAGTAAGCATGGAAGACAATGTTTGACTGCCACTGCTTCGACATATCATTTGTATACCACAAGGTGGTGAACCTTGTGACCAATGGCTCAACTTCTGGAAATGTCGCTCCTTCCAGCCTCTGCCAAGCGACAAAGGCGATCAGTACCAGTAACCAACTGAAATGGAATTCATAGCCCTAATCCTGAGCTTTGCAATAGTCCTTTTTGAGCTCATTGATGAGGTAACTCACCCAATTCATTTTCATTCCATCTACACACTTCCTTGCGAGGTCTACTACAAATCCAGTGACCTGTGTCAGATGGTTCTTTTTGACGAGCTTGCCAACTATAAGATGAAAATCTAGGGACACTGCGCCATCCTGGCTGGAGGCTACCTTGTAGCCTCACTTTCCCTTCTCTACATCGGCATAATGCTCCTTTAAGCATTGTGTCAGGGAGTGATCTAAAGTCTTCCTTGGGTAGAACTACTGAGGGTCTGGTCCCTGCATGCTCAGTCCTATGATGAGGTGGATCAACGTTGGATCCATAGTGACATGCTTGTCGATCCATAGATATCCTATGTGATAGCACGACAGGATGAGTTTAACGTAGGCGTTAACCTCCTGATGTCGGCCAAAGTGAGGGATCTTCATCACGTTCAATATCGTTGATTACGCGAACTCCTTAATCCATGACTGGGAGACTATGTGCGACTTCTTTCTAGTTGTTTTCATCAAATACCTATGTGGCGCGAGCATCACGTATTTCTTCCGATCTCCAAGGTTGAATTCGTTGTTCTTTAAGGCTGGGATGTGTCCTAATTGGGGTCCAACTATGTGTATCCCCTTCGGGATGTACGCAGTGATCAACATGTACTCAAATTCACGTGGGATACTATCGCAGTTAACTACACCAGCCAAAGGTGGTATATAATCTGCTAAGACCGACGGGATCTGCTTCACATTAGCCAGATCATTGCGGTGCTTGCTTCACTTCTTAGTAGTACGGCTAGAACGACATCCAGTCAAGGGGGATGCTTGCAATCCTCCAGTCGACGACGCATGTATTCCTACAGACATAACTCTCTCAGTTGTGAGATCCACGAGAATCTCCTCCATGGACTTCTCTAACACGCTATGTTCACCTAGCATTCACACTTGTAATCAAATAGATCGGGTAGGCGAATGGACAAGTGAGGTAATCAAATAGATGGCAAGGTCTGGAAAGCACAACGCGATACAATGTATTCTCTATTAGCTCGGATAATCACAGGTGGAAAAAAGTGTTCCCGACGCAACGTCTGACGGGTTAAATAAACAATGTCGTAACAGATTCCTCCAATGGGCAGGAATGCCTCAATCAATATGAATCAATCCGTTATGGTGCAGTCTCAATGGTCCAACGATGGTCTTTCCATCAATAACTGCGTTTTTAGTCATTCCGGAGCATTATTCTAACGGTTGGGGCACCTCCAACGATCATATAGCTTCACCGTGGAAAAGTCCCATTCTGCATGGTTCTTCTATCCCAATGAGGTTCAAGTTCTGCAGATATGCCTCCTGTGAAGTCTTTTCTGGAGCCTCCTGTGGTTTTTCTAACTTGGCTTTCTTCTTACTGAGCTTCCTTGCCTTCTTCCCTATGATAAGAGTCTCTGGATTCCTCTTTCCATTCTTATTCTTATCTTTTCGTAGCTTAGTGACTTAGCATTGTTGATGTTCTTTCAAAGGGTTCAAAGGTAATACCTCTTTGCTTACTATGTACTGGGTGGACATAATTTGTTCTTGCATGGATAGGTCCTTCACACCTTCTTGCGTTCTTTCAATTTTGACAACTACTTGTCTTTCATTCTAGTGCTTCGATTTGACTTCTTGTTCTTCTATTAGTCGATCTATTTTTCTGGTTATGAGGTCCTRTAGTTCTTGCTTTTTATTTTATGTGGCTTCCTCCTCTGCTTTCCTTTTGATCTGATCCTTCTCAATCCAAGTCTTTCCTAACAAAAGTGGAAAAGGGGCATTGTTCTCAATAAACTTAATGACTTCAAAATCTTCTTCAGTCGATGTTTCATGAGAAATCATAGGTATGTTAGTAACTCTTCCACATAGTAACAAGCCTATCCTTCCTAATGAAGGTATCATAACAGGCTTTCCCAAAATTCCCAAAGTTCTTTCTGGCACAATGTTCATCATCCAATGCACAGTCTATGTCGAAGTCTTCTATTCTTGTGACTATGCACTATTTTTCTTTCAAGATCTCTGACAAACTGACATCCTTGTGGTTATCCATTGCTTCTTTTAACTGTACTAACATAGTCTGAGATTTCTCTGATTCTTTCTCTTTCTGATTCTCTAACATATCCTTAGTCTCTCAATCATCTTTATAGTTTTCTTGTCTCATGTTCATCTTTTCAATTTTAGCAATCATTCTTGGGCAATCCTCAACCTCATGACCCATAACTTTACATCAAAGACAAATAGTACCTATAGTAGGGAAATCTTTAGCAAGATGTCCCAATCTTCTACAATTATAACACAATGCCATTTCTCTCTTTCTTTTAAACGAGCCCCAACCTTTCATGTATTGCACACTGGGATCACAGTGCTGAATATGCAATCTGCAAAAATTCTTTCTAGGTTCCTGCATCCCCTTATTAGTCCAAATATTATTTATATGCATAGGAATAACATATTTTTCTCTATTTCTATCAAATTTATTCAGATCAACTCTTTCTTGTAATTGCGCCCTAGCTTTCAGACTAGGACAAACTCTATCAAACATACCTATATTCATGCTTTTGAAGAAAAAAATTCCACTTATCTTACCTTTACCAGAGCAAAAAGCTTTAAGATCTTACCTCTTTTCTTCAGATCCGGTTTCTTTCTTAGCACAGATCTTTGCAAGTTAAGTAGAATACTGCGCACTACAACAACAGATCTACACACAGAGCTTTTTGTTTTCTTCAGTTCCCAGCAATCACAGTTTCAAGTCCCGGCAACAGAACCATTTGTTGGCACATGGCCAGAACTAGGGTTCAATGCTTTAACAACAAACCAAAAAAACCCTAACTACCAGCCCTTTTGACAACACCTGCGAAGCAGATGAAGTCTCACCCGAGGTAGAGGCAAGGGGGGGGGGTTGCAGGGCTCAGGTGTCTACAACTAGGCTGGGACATAAATCTATGATTACAATACTTAATAGAGCACTTAAACAACAATATGCATTCTTTTCTTGAATCTCATTCACATCGCATATTAAACCCTTATTACAGATCAACGCAGTAACCATAAAGATCAAGTGCATCCATTCACTTAGCACATAGCATTAGCTCAGATCTAGCATTCAATCATATTTAAGCACTAAGAAACAACATTAGATGCATTCAATATACATCATAACAACAACACTAAGCAAATAAACATCATAAATCACATCGCACAAAGCACATCAAGACACATGATATACGTGGTTCACCCCAATGTGGGGCTACTTCCACCAACTTCTTCTTCTTCTTTATTAGTATTAAATCTTCTTACATTCATCTACTCCTGTGCATAGAGCCATAGAGCCAACTTCACACTAGACAGGTGATTTGCACAAAATGCATTAGATCCACCTTCCCAAAATCAGTTCAAGGCATAGAGCCAACTCCTTACTAGCACATAGCCTTACTAACATATCACGCACATAGCCAATCAACAAATCTCTTACATTGCTTGCACTAAGCTTCTACTACTTTCTACATTACATTCCTTCCTATATATAGTTTTACAAAAGGCCTAAACATGGGTTGACATTCCATAACCCATTGCATAAACCCTTTTCTCGGTCTAAAAGCCTGCAAAACAAGCGATATCTCATGATCTCAGCTCCGTCTGGGCGGTCCATCTTTGACTAGCCTGTTGAAGTCCCAAAAATGGTCAAACACGACCAATGTTTCCTTAAAACATGGTCAAGGGCCAACAAAGTATGAGGATGTAGTTGCATCCTTGTTATCTGAAGAGATGAGGCAAAAAAGCATGGATGGTCATAGCACAAATTCTTTATTTGTAAGAGGTCGTACCCAAGACAAGAATCATGGTAAGTCTTCGGGGGGGAGATCTAAATCTACAGGTAGATCTAAGTCTCCAGGAAAATCTTTGAGGAAATGCTGGACGTGTGGTAAAATGGGGTATTATAAGAAAGATTGAAAGTCTAAGAAGGTTGATAAACCAAAGGGATATGATAGTACCTCTTCCACAGAGGAGAAAACCTCCATTGAAGAAGGAGGTGATGTTTATCTGGCATCTACAGGTACACATGCAGACCATGATGTATGGTTGATCGAATCAGGTGTGTCATACCATATGAATCCTCACATGGAGTGGTTATGTGAATATGAAAAATACAATGGTGGTGATGTATTCCTAGGAGATGTCTCGACAACCAAAATCATGGGACATGGAAGGGTTAAGTTGTTGCTAAAATATGGAAGGATTCGAACTCTCCCTGGGGTTCTGCACATTCCAAAACTAGCCAGGAGCCTAATATCTGTAAGCAAGTTGGATAATGTAGGAGTGGATACTGTATTGGGAAAGGGCACTTGCAATATGGTACAAAGAGCAATGGTGTTGATGAGGGCATTTCGATGTGGAACTCTGTACAAGTTGTTGGGAAACACTTATACTAATGGGTGTAACAATTATTTTGTCCTTGAGAAGACAAATAAAGAATACAAGACCAATACTATCCCTGGAAAGAAGACTATGTTGTGGCATCAAAGACTGGGGCATATTAGAGAAAAGGGCCTTCAAACACTAAATGATAAAGGTATGGTTGAAGGTATGTCTAATTGCACTTTGGATTTTGATTTTTGTGAACATTGCATATATGGTAAACATAATCGAGTAAGATTCCCATCTGGTGCTACAAGAGCAAAAGGGATCTTAGAGTTGATACACAGTGATGTGTTTGGACTTGTGCCTGTTCCATCACTAGGTAAATATGTGTATTATGTTT
>JASDQU010099925.1:662099-673910 GCA_032191745.1 Picea mariana
TATGCATCCCTATACTTGACTATGTACTTTGCAACTTGTGTACAAGTCCGCAACTTGGTTTTTTAAAATAAATTTGACTCAAAAAATGGATTTTTCTTACAGGATGGTACTTGAATGGAGAGAAAGAGAGCATGAGGAAGTTGATGTTGCAGTGGAAAGAGATCCAGGGGCCCAAGAGCATTAAAAATATGTGGTATTTACAATTTTGGGGCTCTCAAAGGAATGAGGGCTCAAGTGAGATTTCTACAAATGTTGGTGAACTTTTTGGATCCAGATACAGAGACCTTCAACCTCGAGGGGAAACCATTGAGAATTGAAGTCGAGGATATATATTTCCTTACAGGATTTTCATGTCAAGGTGAGGTGGTGAACCTCAAATCCTAAGGAGCTGGGAGTGGCATGAACATAGAGGACTACATAACCACTCATTGTGTTGCAGGCAAAGAAAAGGTAGAGATCCAACTCTCCATTAGGGAAATCAACAACTTGAGTTTGAAGATCGTCGTTCTTGTACTCACATAGATCATGGGGTTGTCCTCGTTGCACCAAGAATCAAGGCCACTGATGTTCTACTCAATGGAGTGCTTACGACCCATAGTTTATGATTGGTGCACCTCACTACTAGAAAACATGAAGAGCCAGTTGAAAGACTGCAAACAGGGTAGGAAGAGGAACTTCGGGTTTGTATCTATCTTGTGTAGTTTTTTCTTCAAGCGGGTTCCAAGATTGAGCCCTAGAGTCGATGTCATTCCGCATAGACCGCTCGATCCATCCATGTCACAATGGATCGAGGTGATGAGGCGGTTGGGAGGTGGTAGGGTAACGACCCCCTACAATGATGAGTTCTTATTCTGCTGGCATTGACATGTGATATGTTGGGTAAGTGTTATATTCTTTGCATGTGTGTGTGGGCGTGTCAGATTCGACAACTGCGTCTGACGATTAATGTATTTTTCTATTTTTAGCGGTTTTCTAAATTAATCTCAGATTAATGGATTAGGGTTTTGGTAGCTACGAAATACCTAAAATATTGTATATATTTTATGGTGAATGGTGAAAATAACACAATGAAGATTTGAAAGGTGCAACACCAAGGAAGGCTGGTTTTCTCTCGGTAAAGGTTCCCGATGTAAATATTTGTGTACTATGTGTGTGAGCCATTGATTAATTTATTTTTTTCTTAATAATATGTATGCATTGCTTTACTTCACAGGTTTAAAACTTACATGTGGTATCATAGCTCGTTTTTTGCTTCAGGGGACGCCTTTGTTGCTGAGGGTTTGGCTCAGTCTTGATAGATCAAGTTTATATTGGGTCTGTGATAAATCTGGGTTGAGTGGGAGCTTTTGCAGTGGTGATTAGAGTGTATAAAGAGGAATGTTTAGCTCTTCTAGAATAGAGATAGAGAAGTTCAATGGTAAAAAAATTGAGCTATGGAAGCTCAAGATGGAGGACCTTCTTGTAGACAAAGAA
Source organism: Picea mariana (assembly GCA_032191745.1). Taxonomy (NCBI): domain Eukaryota; kingdom Viridiplantae; phylum Streptophyta; class Pinopsida; order Pinales; family Pinaceae; genus Picea; species Picea mariana. Next base: position 663,573 of record JASDQU010099925.1, read on the forward strand.
CAATGGATCATTGTGGATCCTAGTACACAACCTACTGGTACACAGTCTACTAGAACACAGTCAAATGGTACACAACCTACTAGTACACCACCTACTGGTATGTCGAAGGAAGATTGGGAGAAGTTGGATAGAAGAGAAAGGAGTACTATTTGACTCTGGCTGGAAGATTCGGTGTTGTTGAATGTCTCAAGAGAATCTACAACCAAGGAACTATGGGATAATTTATGGAATTTGTATCAATCAAAGTCCCTGGTAAACAAGTTGTTTATTAGAACGAAGTTGTATCATCTTAGGATGGAAGATGGAGATTATGTGACATAACATCTAAATGTATTTAATACTATGGTAAGTCAACCGGTATCTGTTAATATTACGATTGTAGAAGAAGATAAGTGTATTACTTTGTTATGTTCTTTTGGGATAATCTAGTTGTAGAAATTGGTAGTACCACTCAATCTGCATTGAAGTATGAGGATGTAGTTTCATCCTTGTTATCTGAAGAGATGAGGTGGAAAAGCATGGATATTCAGAGCACAGATGCTTTATTTGTAAGAGGTCATACCCAAGACAGGAATCCCGGTAAGTCTTCGGGGGGGAGATATAAATATACAGGTAGATCTAAGTCTCCAGGAAAATCTTTGAGGAAATGTTGGAAGTGTGGTAAAACAGGGAATTATAAGAAAGATTGAAAGTCTAAGAAAGTTGATAAACCGAAGGGATATGATAATGCCTCTTCCATAGAGGCAAAAACCTCCACTGAAGAAGGAGGTGATGTTTACCTGGAATCTACAAGTACACATGCAGATAGTGGTGCATGGTTAATCGACTCAGGTGTTTAATATTGTATGACTCCTCACAAGGAGTGGTTCTGTGAATATGAAAAATATGATGGTTTTGATGTATTCCTAGGAGATGACTCGACAACCAAAATCATGGGACGTGGAAGGGTTAAGTTGTTGCTAAAATATGGAAGGATTAGAACTCTCCCTGGGGTTTTGCACATTCCAAAACTAGCCAGGAGCCTAATATATGTAAGCAAGTTGGATGATGCAGGAGTGGATACTGTATTGGGAAAGGGAACTTGAAAGATAGTACGAGGAGCAATGGTGTTTATGAGGGAATTTCAGTGTGGAACTCTGTACAAGTTGTGGGGAAGCAATTATACTAATGGGTGTAACAGTTTGGTTGTCCCTGAGAAGAGAAATAAATATGACAAGACCAATACTATCCCTGGAAAGAAGACCATGTTGTGGAATCAAAGACTGGGGCATATTAGAGAAAAGGGCCTTTGAACACTACACGGTAAAGGTATAGTTGAAGGTATGTCTAATTGCACTTTGGATTTTGATTTCTGCGAACATTGCATATATGGTAAACAAAATCGAGTAAGATTCCCATCTGGTGCTACAAGAGAAAAGGGGATCTTAGATTTGATACACAGTGGTGTGTTTGGCCCTATGCATGTTCCATCACTAGGTAAATATGTGTATTATGTTTCATTCATAGATAATTTCTCAAGGAACACATGGATTTATTTTCTTAGAAAGAAATCTGAGGTATTTGATAAATTTAAAGAGTTTAAGGCTCTGGTAGAAAATCATACGGAGAAGAAAATAAAGGTATTGAGGATAGATAATGGTGGATAATTCTACGGAAATGAATTCAAATAATTATGTAAGAAGTGTGGCATAGCAAGGAAAAATATTGCTCCATACACACCTCAGCAGAATGGAGTTGTAGAAAGGATGAACAGGAAATTGATGGAAAAAGCAAGTAGCATGCTTAGTGGTGTCGAGTTGGGATAGGAATTCTGGGCAGAGGCAGTGGGTACAACATGTTACTTGGTCAATTGATCACCCTCATCAACGTCGGATGATAAAACTCCACACGAGGTATGGACTAGTAAGAAACCCTCTCTTGAACATCTCAGAGTGTTTGGTTGTGATGCTTATGTACATGTTCCAAAGGAAAATAGGAGTAAGATGGATAATAAAGTTAAAAAGTGTATCTTTATGGGTTATAAATATGGTGTGAAAGGTTATAAGCTTTGGAACCCAGAAACTAAGAAGATTGTTTATAGTCGGGATGTTTTTTTTAGAGAGATAAAAGATGTCTCCAAACAAGAATTCCTACCAAGGCAAGAAGAACCTGATAAAATAGAGTTTGAGTTGGATGAAGAAAAATCTGAATCATCTGAAGAAGATGAACCATAAGAATAAGAACCTCATACCCCAATATTAAGGAGATCAGTGAGGGAAATAAGGAAACCATAAAGGTATAGTCCACCTGATTTTCATTCTAATTTTACTTTATCTATTACTGACGATGATCCCAAAACTGTCAAGGAAGCAGTGAATTCAAAGGATAGTAAACTCTAGAAGAAGTCCATGGTTGAAGAAATGGATGCCTTGAATAAGAATGAGGCATGGGATATATTTGAGTTTCCAATTGGAAGAAAATATGTTGGTAGAAAATGGTTGTTTAAGAAGAAGTTTAATGCAGAAGGAAAAGTGGAGAAATACAAAGCTCAGTTAGTAGAAAAAGGTTATTCTCGGGTAGAGGGAATTGACATTGGTGAGATTTTTTCTCTTGTTTCCAAGTTAACTTATATTAGATTTATTTTATCTATTGTTGTTACTTTTGATCTTGAAGTGGAACATATGGATGTGAAGACAACATTCCAAGATGGGGATCTGGAAGAATAAATCTACATGAAGCAACCAGAAGGCTTTGTAGTGAAGGGAAAGAAAGAGCTAGTATGTAAGCTAAAGAAGTCACTATATGGTCTGAAGCAATCACCCAGGATGTGGTACCAAAATTTTGACACATACATCCTTGGATTGGGATTTGTGAGAAGCATGGTTGATCATTGTGTATATTCCAAACAAGTTGGTAATCACTTCATTTATGTAGTGTTGTATGTTGATGACATGTTGCTGGTAGGAAATAACATGGATGTTATCAAGGAGGTGAAATCGCAGCTATCCTCCAAATTTTACATGAAGGATCTCGATGTTGCTAACTTCATTCTAGGAATGGAGATTAAAAGAGATCGTACAAACAAGAAAATCTGGTTGAATCAGAGAAGATATGTTGAGACGATATTGCAGAGGTTTAATATGCATGGAAGTAAAATGATCAAGGTTCTTATTCCTATAGGTGTAAAGTTATTTGCAGATCAGTGTCCCACGACAAAGGAAGGAGAAGAAGACATGTCCCATGTTTCGTATGCCAGTGAAGTTGACATTTTGATGTATATAATGGTATGTACTAGACCGGACANTCTATGCTATATTGATATTTGGTTCTTAACATATGGTATCAGAGCTCAAGGTCTTGGGGTTTCACTGCTACATCTGAGACACCTTCATTCTAGGAATGGAGATTAAAAGAGATCGTACAAACAAGAAAATCTGGTTGAATCAGAGAAGATATGTTGAGACGATATTGCAGAGGTTTAATATGCATGGAAGTAAAATGATCAAGGTTCTTATTCCTATAGGTGTAAAGTTATTTGCAGATCAGTGTCCCATGACAAAGGAAGGAGAAGAAGACATGTCCCATGTTTCGTATGCCAGTGAAGTTGACAGTTTGATGTATATAATGGTATGTACTAGACCGGACATTGCACATGCAGTGGGATTTTTGAGCAGGTATATGTCAAAACCATGGAAGTAGCATTGGACAATAGTAAAGAGGGTCTTTAGGTGTTTGCGTGGCACTGCCAAATATGGATTGTGGTACCAAGGAAGACCAAGATTGGACAGAGTGGTGGAAATACATGGGTTTGTTGATGCAGACTGGGCTGGAGATCTAGATAGAAGAAGATACACAAGTGGGTATGTGTTTAACCTATTTGGAGGAGTAATCAGTTGGATGAGAAAAACACAGGCTGTAGTGGCACTCTCAACTATAGAAGTTGAATACACGACAGCTACTCATGCAAGCAAGGAAGAAGTATGGCTACAAAGATTGTGTTCAGGTATTGGGTTGGTACAAAAAGTAGTGATATTAGAGTGTGACAGTCAAAGTGCAATATTCCTGGAAAAGAACCCTTCTTATCATTCTAAGGAAAAAAATATTGATGTTCAGTATCACTTTGTGAGAGACATGGTTGAAGAAAAGAAGGTGTTGCTGGAAAAGGTTGACACTTTGAAGAATTTTGTAGATTCATTGACAAAGTCTTTGAGCAGAGAGAAGTTCTCCTGGTGTAGAGTAACAATGGGCATTGTCGCCCTGGATTGTTGACTATGTAATCATGTGAAACCCTGTATGTAAAGAAAACAACAAGTGGGATAATGTTGGGTATGTGTTATATTATTTTCATGTGTGTGTGTGGGTGCGTCAGATTCGACAACTGCGTCTGACGATTAGCAGATTTTTCTATTTTTAGCGGTTTTCTAAATTAATCTCGGATTAAGGGATTAGGGTTTTGGTAGCTACGGAATACCTAAAATATTGTATATATTTTATAGTGAATGGTGAAATTAATACAATTAAGAGTTGAAAGGTGCGACACCAAGGAAGGTTGGTTTTCTCCTGGTTAAGGATTTCCAACGTAAATCTCTGTGTACTATGTGTATGAGCCATTGATTAATTTTTGTTTTTCTTAAGAATCTATATGCATTCCTTTACTTCACATGTTTAAAACTTACATGATAGCCTCGGATGACTACCCTTATGCAGGGATCGACTTCTAAGGAGATCCAAACATGCCACTGCCACCAGGTTCTCCCTACAGAGATATAGGTATGAAAAAGTTATATATATTTCATTTATTTTTTATTTTTTAAAAGAGTTAAAAAACAAAAATATTTTTGGATGATATCAAGTATTTAAAAAAAATGCTTTGTTTCGCAGATGTGGGTCCGCGATGACCGGATGGATTTCCATGACACTGGAGGAGGCACCATGGGGATGAGCCAGCGGGAGGAGACTTAGAGAGATTTCTTCAAAATGTGAAGGGAAACCTGTCTCATTTGACACACAAAATACCCATGGTTTAGGTAGAGGATCTACCAGAGGCAATGCAGTGACAAGTGGTGGGTGTGCCCCATGCATGGGTGTGAATCTTTTAGTGTCTCGAAAATGTCGTAGTATGTTATCATGAAATACATCCAACGCCATAGACATAGATGTCATGGTCATTGTATCGACCAACTATATATGTATTTTGAGGGTGTAAGCCCCATTTTGTACTATGACACCATATTTTTGGAGAGATGAAATATATACAAAAAACTTTTGTCTTCGTATTTACTTATGTTACAATGTGTACATTGATAAATGTGTTTTTTTAACTTTAGTTATGTGACAAATGTCAATCTAAAAAATAATTAGCATATGCATCGGATACATAATTAGAACTTCTGGGTATTTGATTATAAGTAATAAAATCAAAATGTTGTTCCAAAAGTCGTATCCGTAGGAATCATCGGATTAGAGTAGGATCTTGCACATGGTAATTGTCGTTCAACTAACATACTACTAACTGGGAGTCTAGGAGAACCTTTAAATATCTAACACCATTTGAAATGGCATCATGTAATAGCTCTATAATGACGCTACACTCGGCCACATTATTTGTTGATGGCCCTAAACAAATGCCACCTGAAGATACCAGTTGAACCTTAGGTGAGTAAACGACCCAAGCACTGTAAGCCAAGTTTCATGTATGATGACTGCCATCGTCCGCGAATCATAAGTAAACTGAAGACTCCATTGACATATGCCAACCAAGGGAAAACTTGATAAGAAAGCAGATGACATAAAAGAAAAGATATATATACACTAAGATACACTAGTATACAAACACTTACGCCTAAGTCTGGGGCTCAAGCATAATATATTTTCAAGTAGATCCCATTTCTAGGATCAACCAGCATATTCCCTTCATAATATTCCAATTCATAGGCTCCTTTTTCTAAGACACGTCTCACAATATAAGGACCGTGCCACATGGGGTTGAAATTGCCTGCCCCCAACGGTTCTTTGGCTTGGTCATACAAGAGAAACAATTCACCCTCAACATACTTATGAGGACAGACAGACTTATCATATTGGACCTTGACACATCATTTATTCACTTCGATAGTCATAGAGGCATCTCAACACTACTCATCTAGGATCTCTAGGTGTATGAGGCATTCTTCGAGATCGGAAGTGTCAAGTAGGAGATTAACTTCCATTCTAAGGGAAGGGATTCCATATTCAATAGGAAGGATCGACTCCACACCATGTACTAATTGAAAAAGGAGAAAAATCGGTGGAAGTATTAACTGAGGTTTGGTATGCACAAAGGGTCGGGTAAAGCATTAGATGTTAGTCATATTTTCTTTGGCTGACAGTTTTCTACAAAATTGTCTTGAGAGACTTGTTCACAACCTCAAATTGTCCATTTTCCTAGGGATAGTAAGGGGAAGAATGAATATGTTTAAACCCTAGTTTTGATGTTAACTCTTTCATCATTTCATTTTGAAAGTGACTGCAATGATTAGTGATAATAACCCTCGGTATTCTGAACCGGGCTATAATTTGATTGAACATGAAAAATGTTGTGGTCTTACCATCGGATTTAATCATAGGCATGGACTCTTCCCATTTATTAAATTATTCTACGACCACGATAATATGTTGATTCCCCTAGCCAAAGTTGGGTTACAGTCCACAAAATCCATGCCCCACTTGGTGAAGGGACCAATGGTGATGACCGGTTGAAGAGGGTCTGGATGTGAGCACATTTTATGAGTGAACACCTAGCAAGGGTGACACTTCTGGACTGCTTTGACACAATCTTTAAAAACAAACATCCAAAAATAACCAACTCGCATTACTTTTTGGGTTGTCGCAAGCCTAGATAGATGACTACCACAAGCCCCATTGTGACAGTAATTAAGAACTGACTCAGCCTCTTTTTGAGTCAAGAAACAATGCAAGATATTATCTATGCCTCGGTGATACAAATTTTCATTGATGATAAGGTGGTTTTTATCTTGATATCATATACGACATCGATTGTCTCTCGATAGATGTTGAGAGAACTTCAAGGTTTGAAGATATATCAAAATGTCTCCATACTAGGGGTCTGAAGATGAGATAAGGAAAATGTGTTCATCCGAAAATAAATAAACATGAATGACATCCTCATCTAATTGAGGGAATTTCGATATTAACTCGACAAACACTAGCAATTTCTTGGATTTCGTTGAACCAAAATTGAGGCCAAACTCTTGTAAAATGACAATCCATTTATTGTATTTCCCCCCTATGATATGCCTAGTAAGGATGTATTGAAATGGATTGACATCAACAACTATAGTAGTTTTTCAAACCAATATATAGTACCATGATCTTTAAACTGTGTGTACGGAAGCCAAAGATAACTTCTCAACATGAGAGTACTCAAGTTCAGGGTCGATTAAGTTTAGACTAAGGTAGTAGATGAAGTGTTGATAGAGCTCATCATCCTCCTAAACTAAAACCATACCAATCATTCCTTTAGAGGCGACGATATAAAGGAAGTAATCTCTGTTGTAGTTTGGAGGCTTTAGTAGAGGCGTCAATACCAAGGCTTTCTTTAGAGGATCGAAGGATCCCTCAGCTTGGTCATCCCATATAAATAGAGTATAATTCTTCAAGAGACACATGAAACCCTTAGTAATATTGGCATAGTTTACTATAAACTACCATAAGAAGTTAGATTTCCCCTATAAACCTTGAAGCTAATGAATGTTGCATGGGGGAGGCAATCAAAGTATTGCCTCAACCTTCAAAGGATCCACCATGATCCCAGTCTCAGAAACTAAGAATCCTAAAAGATGACCTGACCTAATGAAAAAGATGCACTTATGAGGGTTTAAACAGATGTGATAATAGAGACATCTCTCAAAAACTAGTCGAAGGTGGGTAGAGTGATCCACTGTCTTGCAAGATTGAGCAGTGAGATCATTAAGGTAAGCTTTAAATATATGGTTGAGATCGTGAAAAGCAAATATCATGTCTTGTTGGAAGGATTCTCTAGCGTTTTTAAGGTTGAAAGTCATTTTCTGGTATGCGAAAGTACCCTAAGGACAAATAAACGTCATCTTATGTTGATCCTCGGGTTTAATCTAAATTTGGTTGTATCCTGAAAATCCGTCCATAAAAGAAAAAACCTTTGTTCGCGCACACTCATCAATAATATGATCAATGAAAGGTGTTGGGAAGTTGTCTTTAGCACAAGCCTTATTGAGGTCTCCAAAATCCATACACACATGGATGGTTCCTTTCTTCTTATTTACAGGAACGGGATTAGATACCCATTCAATCAAGGGAACTAGGTAGATAAAACCATCATTAAGCAGTTTCTCCACCTCTGCCTTAATAGCAGGGGCCTTCTTAGGATTAACATATCTAATTCGTTGTCGAACATGTTTAGCATCCGGGTAGGTTTTTATCTCATGTTTGAAAATGCGAGGGTCGATTCTTGGCATCTCTTCATATGACCAAACGGGCTTAATAATAGGATCCTCCTCATTTTTCTGCAAGGGGATAGGATTTGGGTCAACAGTAGATTCAAGAACATCCTAATATGTTATCTCTATCTCTTACAGTGGAATTTCCATCCCAGTGTGTGTCTAACCTTCACAAGACATGGTCAAGGAAGGTAGGGTCCAAGGAATGGACCTCATAGATGAAGAATACCTATTGGACATGGCATAAATGTGGTGAGCTAGTGCCACAAAATCAAAGGTACCCATAAGGGAGGAATACATTCTTACACTAATATCCTCAGTTGTTGGCTGAGAACTATCTATCACTGGGATTAATGATCCAACTGATGCATTGGGACTAGCATGCGCAAAGGAAAATTGATCGATCGTCACAATTTTCCTTTAGTGAGGAAAACATAATGTACGAAAAATAGATGATACAACTACAGTCATAGCATAAGTCAAGTTACAGCCTATAAATAAGTTATTGTCAAGGGTGCATCGACCACCTCAACATCCACCTCCATTATCTTTCCACCTAACTGGATCGAAAAGGTAGGAAAAATAGCATGGGGTGTTAAGCCCTAATATTGGCTCATTACCCCTTAATTGGGGCATATTATATTAGTAATGTTATTTTATTTATGTCAGCTTTAGGCCATTAGTTGTAATTATACCTCCTAGTCTTCTATATATACCAAGGAGACATTTTCATTTTGAATCTTGTACTTGAACATTTAAGTGGGGTAAAAGGAGGTTGCCCCCTCAAAGAGGCTTATTATCTAAAATTATCTCTTTTTCAAGGTGTTGAGTGCTTTTTCTGAGGATTTTCTATGCTATATTGATATTTGGTTCTTAACATATGGTATCAGAGCTCAAGGTCTTGGGGTTTCACTGCTACATCTGAGACACCTTGGAATTTTCACTATAAATTTTTTTCTACAATGTTTCATAAGGAACGGCTTGGAGGATATTTATTAGATGGATCAAGTACATTGGGTTCAAAATTAAGCTCCTGAGGCCTTATAATTTTGGAGATATAGCCTGTACAAGATAGGCTTCTGGAATCATCCTGAACTAAGTCATTGCGGAATTTTCGCTATAAAAAATTCTTTGTAATGTTTCAGACCCTGAAATTTGGAGGCCATTTACATAAATTAGTAAGGTATCTATGGTAAAAATTTCATCTTCTGGGTCATCTTAAATTTGTAGATACGCCTTGTGTAAGATAGGGTATCTGACTAGTCCTATTGACTAGTCTCAAGAACGTGTTCCAGGTAAAACAATCATAACTTCTTCCTAGAGTATCCAAATTGCATGGGAATGGTTTCATTGGATCGTGGACAGTCTTTAGTATTTCTGTTACGAGTTTCAAAATTTTATAACAATTATTTTGTGCAGGGCACACTATACAAGTGAGATCTCCTGGAAAGGCCAAAAATTGGCAAGTTGTGGGGAAGTTACCATAAATTCCACTTGGCACATCCAATTTTGATCAGACCTGTGGCATTGCAGAGAAGAAATATCAGAGAAATACATAAAAGAAATTTTTATACCCAGAAGGGATGAAACTTGGGAGATATAACAAAAGAAATATTGTCTAGTAGAACCACCTCAAAATCAAGGTTCAAAAGTGATACTTGGCCAACATGCCACCCAAAAAGGGAACTTCTACACCAAATAAGCCTCTATAAAATCCTACTTGGACTCTTGATGAAGGTGAAAAAATGCATAGGGACATAAATGAACTACAAAATAAGATGGATTCAATGGAAGCTAAGTTGGATACTAAGATGGATTCAATGGAAGCTAAGTTGGATACTAAGATAGATGGTTTAAAAGGGGAGATCATGGAAGTATTGAAAAA